>CAUYSK010121361.1:0-16151 GCA_963575035.1 Avahi laniger | reverse complement strand
ACAGAGTACTATATAATTTTAGACTGTCATTTACAGTCTGAGAAGATCAACACAGCTTTGTTTCCTCACCAAATATAAAAAGGGCTATGTGTTTTTTAATACAGTTTTGACTGTTTATCTTGTCTTCATGCTCTGTATCTTAAAGACATTTCAATTACAGCTTGCTTCTAAGATTCAGTTAAACCTGACACCTCAAAAGTATAGAAACTGGAAAACTTATGGCACTTTTCTACAGGACCTTTTGTGTACTGTGATATTCAAGAGTTTTGAGAAATAAAATCAGTGTCAAATTTGTCTAAACAGCAACTCTGATATGTACTCTAATAAACATATCCACATTTTGACATACAGTACACAAGAAACTATTTTCTTTGGCAATTTCAGTTCTAAGAAAAGTCTACATTTTCCAAAAGCAATATCTGCTTGAGAGCATTATTACTTTATTTTAAGATTGAACTTTCTTTTAAGTAAAATTGAAGTATTATCCATAGTCAATCAGCATATATTTGTTGAACTGTACTTAGTGCAATGCACTGTTCAAAGAACACCCAAGCAGAGAAATATGTCAACAAATGCATTCCTTTTGTGACTGATGACACAGGTTTAAATTGAAAAGGTGGTAATTTCCAAAAACATTTTTAGTATTTGTAGTAGACAGCCTCTAAAATGGTCCCAATGACCCCTGCCTGGACCTGGTGACTCACTAACAGATGGACAGAGCAAAAGCCATGGGGTGGGTTGTCTTCTGAGATTAATTCACAAAAGATTGTGAATTTCATCTTGCTCACTCTCTCTTGCTTTCTTGCTTGCTTGTTCTGAAAGAAGCCAGCTGCTGTGCTGTGAGCTTCCCTATGGAGAGGCCCAGGTAGCAGAAGGGATGCCCCTGGACAGCAGCTGGTGAGGACATGAAACTCTCAGGCCAGTATCATACAAGGAATTGAATCCTGGCACAACCACATGAGTGGGCTTCTCCAGCCGAGCCTTTGATGATACCATAGCTCCATCCTACATTTGATTGCATCCTTGTGAGAAACCATGAGGCTGAGGGCCCAGCCAAGCTGCACCAAGATTCTTGAACACAGAAAACTTTGAGATAATCAATGCTTGTTATTTAAAGCTTCTAAGTTTGGGGATAATGTGCTACAAAGCAATAAGTAAATAATATAGTATATTTAAATATTGGAAATATTTCTCTCTTTTCTCATGTCAAGTCAACAAATACCTCTTTAAGTTCTACTATGTGCCAAGACTACAAAGGGAGTATAAAAATATATGGAACTAGTCCCCACCCTCAAGGATTTTAAAGTCTAGTGAGAGAGGCAGATATGTTGACAGCTCACAATATCACATCCTGTATTCTACAACCTGAGTTTGAAAACCCCATTTGGAGATGTCCTGTTATACCATCTTCTTTGTTACTGCCATGCAACTGGCCATTCCTCCACATTTATTGTGGATTTTGGCTATAGGCTCATTGATCTCTTTCTGTTCATCTCTAATGCTCTCAAGTGATCGCAAATTCCATTTCATAATTCATTCAAGAATCTATCCTCCTGGTCCAAATGGTAAACAACTTCAGGTTAAGGAATACCTTTATCTTGTTCACATCAACACAAAACACATTCACTGGTACATCCTAGGTGATCATTAATTGCCTATTTAATTAAACTGAATGGAATCTTTGATTCCCTCTATTTCCCTGACCTTATCTTTGACATTTGTTTCACTTCAGCAACTTTGTCACATGAGCCACACCTGGAAATTTATTATCATCCAGAATCATACCTTTAAAAGCCTGAATTCTGAAAATCTACTCTCAGTTATACCCTTCCTTCTATCCATAATTCATGCTGACCCCTCAATTCAAGAGAAATTGCTTTCTCAAGCATTCTCCTGCCTTCATATTTCTCCTTTCCCAGCCAGACCCCCATGGTAAATTATTTCATCTAACTCATATCAGCACCATCCAGTGCTCTATCCACATGGTCTCCTGCCAACCCTACCCAGTTGATCCCAACCCTAATTTAACTTAAAGAAGTCATTGTCTTGACTCCTATTCCTGAGCAGTCAAGCACTGCCCTGTGCCCATGTTCATCACAAATATGTGACTCCCAACCTCAGCTGTCCTCTCAACATTGCTCAACATCCCTTTAACACATTCCTCCTTGGCTACCTCACTCTGGTCACTACTTACCACCCTCTCTCTGTGCTTCCCTTCCCATCATACTACACAGAAACTAGGTTTATTTTTTTCACCGACGTAATAGTTAACAACTGTAAACGTACACAGCACTTTCTATATGGCAGCTACTGCTCCAAGTGCTTTACATTAAATCCTCACACCAATCCTATGAGGTGAGTACCAAAGTTAACATTTTACAGATGGAAAAACTAAGGCACAAAGAGGTTAAGTAATTTCCTGAGGGTTATAACCCTTAGAAAGTTATAGAGTGTGAAGTTATGCTCAGTCTGTGCTCTCTGCCACTGGACTGCCCTGCCTCCTAATACAGATGATCAGGTGGAGGCATCCTCAATTTATCTTTCTTTTACCTACAAACATCAATATCTTAACCTGTTATTCTATTTTGACCACCAAGCTCAAAGAGGAAAAAGGGGCAAGACTTAAAAGAGAATGAAGTACTTCCTCTTTTGAGCCAAGAGCAGAAGAAAAATGGATGACATTATAAATAATGAAAGAATGTAACATATGGAAGATAATAAATCAACCAAAGTAAGAAAACAAGGGTTACAGAAAAAAAATGAAGCAAATACCATGAAAGGAAATATGTTCATGAATATTCATTGCAGTTCTATTTGTTATA
Source organism: Avahi laniger (assembly GCA_963575035.1). Lineage (NCBI taxonomy): Eukaryota > Metazoa > Chordata > Mammalia > Primates > Indriidae > Avahi > Avahi laniger. The sequence continues at coordinate 13,329 of CAUYSK010121361.1, read as the reverse complement.
GTGAAAATTGTAAACAGCCAAAATATCTAAATAAAGTGGTTGAGATTGCTAGATATTCACTCAACCTCCACTCTCTCTTTCTTCCTAAAGAAGAAGGTGATATCGATATAACCCACTAAAATATTAAATTTCCCTTAATTACTTACAGAAAGGGATAACTATGTGTTAAGATATGATAAATGAGATATAAACAGAATTGTTAAATAGGACTTATATAAAAGTTCTTTAGAAAATGGAGTAACTTTACTAGCATACAACTTTTGTTCCTTACCTTTCACACCTCTTCCCTTTAGAGGCTGGGGGACATTGAAGGCAGGAGTTTTATTCTTTAATCTGTACACTTCTTTATTATTTTAATGTTTAACAGCAAATGTATGCCACATTACTTGTGTTGCAAAACTGATGGGATGAAGAGAAAGAGAGGGAGGAGTCGATCAGAACCCACTCTATGCTAACTACTCGGGATCTCTTTAGACAGGATTCCACTTCAGTGGCATATGAGGCAACCTGTAAAGAATGCTGTGCGGTGGTCTAAACAGATCAGCACATTGCATTACAATATAGTTTGAAAGTTCAGATTCATTTGTTTTTACTTTCTATTCATTTCTCTTTGGGCCTTAGTTAAGTATTATATGCAGACATAAATACAAATATTTATGTCACTCATTAACCAGCACTTTTTTTCTTGTTTCTTGGCTGGGTCCCAAATTTACATCTTTTAAATTGATATGATCCAGAAACCTGGCAGCTGTATGCTACAAGACTGTCTTTCCATTGAATCACTCCTCTTTGGCACGGACACCAATGTAAACAGAAGAGATTCACCTGACTTGGAAAACTCAGCCAAAATGCCATGGGCTTGGTAGGAAATAAACCTAAATGCATCCCTTGTCAATTATTGGTAAATACAGGAAGCCATTTGAAACCTTCAATTACATTAATGCCAAGCATATGGCTCCATTGTTTGACCAAAACACAAACACTCACAATATTTATATGAGTTAGTTTTTTTGAGGAAACACTGAACATACTCTATATTTCTGCACAATAACATCTTCAAAATGCTTTTTTACCATCTATCAAAAGGGGTTGGGGAACTCCAAGAGATGAGATTCTCTTCTTAAACTCTAAATAAATATGCAAATATACCTTCTTTCTTTTTTAACATACTCTATGGAATCCATGTGATTGAGAAGTAAAACCAAATTATACAGATCCTAAATACAAAATTTTAAACAAAAAAAGTATTTTTTCTATCAATATAACATTAAAAATTAAATTGAAATTAAATAAAATTAACATTAAATGTTAAAAATGTAACATTAAATTTCTAGTAAGGAAAAACCAGTGACATATAACTACAACTTACCTAGTAATGTTCAGAGATCAACAGATCCAAGTGGAGTATACTGGGAACACCATAGACTTTATCCACTGGACAGGAAAAGGCATTTCTCCTGCCAGAGATCCCTTTTACCTGACCTGTATCAAGTTGACCAGAAAAGAATGAGAATTTCTAGAAGGATTCTATTACTCATTCTTTTACCTCCTTTCTACTGAATGAAGAAATGAAGGATATTGCTTCTTACACTTTATTTATACACCAATATTACTTCTTCTGGGATTCTTCTATAAAGAAGAGTTAATAGAGTCATAAAAATACTGACAACAACTGGTAGACACAGAATAGAAAAACACTTGGAAAATGATGATGCATATCAGAAAAAAAAGAGCCAGATATTTTAAATGGACATGAAGATAAGAAAAAACAATTGTTATTTCAACTTACAGTTTGTTGTTTTAGGAAAAACACCAGGACTATAAAGTAGAGGATTTGTTTCTGAGTAATATTGAAACAGTCTAGCATGTAAAATTGTGTGCACCAATTCACACTGATTTTGATGTACCTGAAAGTAAGCAGGAGAGCACCAATATTCATTCAGTAATATTTTGGGAAGCTGGGAGTGGTGCCGGCACCTGCAGTCCCGGTTACTCAGGAGGCTGAGGAAGAAGGATTGCTTGAGCCCAGGAGTTCAGGGCTGAAGTGCGCTATCATAGTGCCTGTGAATAGCCACTGAACTCCAACCTGGGCAACATAGCGAGACCTCATCTCTTACCAAAAAACGTATTTCGGAGCACCTATTATCTGCCAGGCACAGATAATGAGCATTGTTTTTGTTACTGTTGCCTTTTTGCATTAATTTGATTGTCCTTATTAACCTTTCTTTCCTTCCATCCTTTCAAATCCACACTCAGTGAAGAACAAATGAATTTCTCAGTCTTGAAAAATAACTACTGGAAATTAATATACATGACTGAAATCATTCCACTAGTAAGACAACAACAGCAATAATATCTCTCTTGCTTTAAATCACTTTGATGATTAGATTCTACTCTAAAATTTAAATGTGGATCTACTTGTTGGTTGAATGATGACTCTCTTGGGCTATAGTAGTAACTGGAGTGGATTCTACTTGTTAGTTATTTCAGTTTTAATGTAGTGTAAGATGATATAGACACCTGGTTTTCAAAGAAATCTTTTGTAAAATTATAGAAAAATCCTAAATAAAAATAAGAAATTGTAAGGGCAAAGGGATCTCCTTCGTCCTCTGAAGGTTTGCCGAAAATAAACTGGCAAAAGGCAGAGTAATAAGAGAAAAGGCATACAAACTTATTAACATGTGGCGGGGGCGGGAATCACAGAGTGATTACCCAATAACCCAGTGCTATACAAAAGCTTATATACACTTTTTCATCAGTGAGAGGGAAGATGGGGAATATAGACAATTCTTTTGAGGGGCAGCAAATCATTAGGGAGAATAATTGAACCCCAGAGGTGGGAGACAGAAACATTACAGAGGGTAAGAGTTGGAGCTACACAGGAACAAAAGTCACCTTATTATGAACATAAAGTCCCCCAGGTAATCTCTTAGAGCTGCTTTCGGAAGAAGAGATGAAAAGTCTCTCTGGGCAGGGCAATCACTCCCAGCCTCTTCTCTGGTGGGTGATCTTTCCTGATTATTTGATGAATCCTAGGGAGGGGGTTAAAACAATTGAATTTTTTGGAAAGAAGCTTCCTTGGTCAGTTACAGAAATTCCAGAGAATCCCTCCCTGTGCTTGGAGGGCGGAAAGACAAGGTTAGAGGGACCTTGATTCTGAGGAAGCTTCCAAGGCCTCTCAGCATGACAGAGTGCCAGTCTTTGGAGCATCTTTTTCTAAGCCCCAACAAAATCAAAATAAGAAAAAGGGAGGAAAAAAATAAGAAAAAGGGAGGACTTCTGAGAAGTGATTCTTTGAAGGAGAAAGAAAAGAATTAATAGCTTAAAAATATACTGTTAGAAACACCATGTCTAGAAATTGCAAAATCAGTAACAGTGACCCATAGTTTTAATATCCCCGTAGAGGAAATCAGATGAGCCAAAGTAAAAGGGGAAGAGTACTAGAAATCTACAGATACAGGCTCTTTACTCAGGTGGGTTTTGACACCATGTGAGACACTTGTTCTCTCTTTTTTCTCACTTACTGCTTTTCTGCAAACTAGGTTTACCACATCCAGAACATTTCTTAGGCAATTTCCCCCTCTGTGTCTTTGCACATGTGCTGTTCGTATGTGTGGAATGCCCTTCCCACCTCCCATCTTCCCCAGCTCTTCTGATGCATCCCCAGATTCCCAAGGCAGAAATAGAGCCTCCCTCTTTTGCTCATTCCTGCCACTGTATCCACACTTCAAACTCTTTCTCATTTTTATGCTAGACTCTATTCCTTTTTTGTTGTCTTTAATCTGTGAGTCTGGGATGCAGGTACATTGTCTTTTTTTTTTTTTTTTTTTTTTTTTTGGTGTCTAGCCCACTGTTCCATAAACACTGTAGGAAGAATGAATGGATGTTAAACTAAAGACTCCAATCTATAATCTATATGATTCAATGGATTTCAAATACCTAATAAAGAAAATTATGATTCTGGGAATACACAGCTTCTTTTTAATCATAGCATCAAATGAGGCTAGCTCACTTTTGCAAGCATTAATAACTGAACAAAGTATGAAAACAATAGTACACCCTTCCTCGTGACTTTCCAGTACCTGGGAGCCCCCTGCTGTACAGAAAAGTAAAAGACACTGCAACCTCTCCTCCAGGCTAATAAGGCACGTTGGACATTTAACACGCAACCTTAAAAACTTACTTTTACCATTTCATATGCCAGATCATCATTATCAGCCACTCTTACTACCCTCCTTCTGGCTTTTTGATTTTTCTTAATCGTATCACCATGATCCAGATTGCCCTGTATCAATGCCGGGTATTCCCACTCTTCCTGGTTCTTCTTCTTTTATTCAGCAGTATCACCATCATTTATTGAACTTCTACTATGTGCCAGGCACTGTGCTATGCTCTTCACATGCATTACACATAACTTAATCTCCCAATAACCCTATAAGTCAGACTTCATTCTGTGAAGCCAGTGTCACCTTGATACCAAAGCCAGGAAAGGACGTAACAAAAAGAAGAAAGTTACAGACCCATACCCTTTGTGAACATAGATGCAAAAATCCTCAACAAAATACTAGCAAACCCAATTCAACAGCACATCAAAAATATAATTCACCATAATCAAGTGTGTTTCATTCCAAGGATGCAAGCAGGGTTTAACATATAGAAATCAATAAATGTGATTCACCGCATAAACAGAAGTAAAAACAAAGACCATACAATCATCTCAATAGATGCAGAAAAAAATCCAGCACACTTTCTTGATAAAAACCCTCAACAAACTAGGCATAGAAGGAATATTCCTCAAAATTATAAAAGACATATATGATATAGAAAAAATTAGCCGGGCATGGTGGCGCATGCCTGTCATCCCAGCTACTCGGGAGGTTGAGGCAGAAGGATTGCTTGAGCCCAGGAGTTTGAGGTTGCTGTGAGCTAGGCTGACGCCATGGCCCTCGCCCCAGGCAAGAGAGTGAGACTCTGTCTCAAAAAAAAAAAGACATATATGATAAACCCACAGCCAACATAATACTGAATGGGGACAAATTGAAAGCATTCCCCCTAAGAACTGGGACAAGATAAGAGTGCCCCCTGTCATGACTTCCATTCAACATAGTGCTGGAAGTCCTAGCCAGAGTGATCAGGCAAGACAAAGAAATAAATAGTATCCATATTAGGAAAGAGAAGGTCAAACAATTCCTGTTCACTGATGATATAATCTCGTATCTAGAAAATCCTAAAGACTTTACCAAAAGACTCCTAGAATTGATAAATAAATTCAGCAAAGTCTCAAGTTACAAAATCATTGTACATAAATCAGTAACATTTCTATATATTAATAACAGTCAAGATGACAGTCAAATCAAGAACTCAATACCATTTACAATAGCTACAAAGAAAATAAAATACCTAGGAATATATTTAACCAAGAGGAGGAAAGATCTCTACAAGGAGAGCTATAAAACACTGATGAAAGAAATCATAGATGATACAAATAAATGGAAAAACATGTCATGCTCATGGATTCGTAAAATCAACATTGTTAAAATGTCCATATTTCTCAAAGTGATTTACAGATTCAACACAATCCCCCTCAAAACATCAGCAACACCAGCATCATATTTCTCAGAGCTAGAAAAAAAATAATTCTACTCTTCATTTGGAACCAAAACGAACAAACAAAAAACCCTGAATAAGCAAACCAATCTTAAGCAAAAAGAACAAATCTGGAGGTATCACATTACTTGAGTTCAAATTATACTACTAGGCTATTGTAACCAAAACAGGGTGGTACTGGTCAAAAATAGAGACATAGACCAATGGAACAGAATACAAGACCCAGAAATAAAACCGTCTACCTACAACTAACTGATTTTTGGCAAAGCAGACAAAAACATACACTGGGGAAAGGAAGCACTTTTCAATATATGGTGCTGCAAAAACTGGATAGCCACATGCAGAAAAATGAAACAGGACACCATCTCTCACCATATGCAAAAATTAATTCAAAATGCATTAAAGACATACATGTAAGGCATGAAACCATAAGATTTCCAGAAGAAAATGTAGGAAAAAACTCTTCTAGACATTGGCCTCGAAAAAGAATTTATGATTAAGACCCCAAAGGCAAATATAGCAATAACAAAAATAAATAAATTGGACTTAAGTAAATTAAAAAGCTTCTGCACAACAAAGGAAATAACAAGCAGAGTAAAGAGACAACTTACAGAATGGGGGAAAATTTTCACAAGCTATACATCCAACAAAGGACTAATATCCAAAATCTATAAAGAGTTCAAACAAATCAGCAAGAAAGAAACAAACAACCCCATTAAGAAGTGGGAAAAATATATGAACAAAAGTACAAAAATTTTTCAAAAGAAGATAGACTAATGTTCAATAAACATTTGAAAAAATGTTCAACATCACTAACCATCAGAGAAATGCAAATTAAAATCACAATGAGATACCATATTATCCCTGTCAGAACAGCCGTTATTAAAAAGTCAAAAAACAATAGATGCTGGCATGGATGCAGAGGGAAAGGAACACTTACACACTGTTGGTGGGACTGCAAAGTAGTACAGCCTCTATGGGAAACAGTATGGAGTTTCCTCAACGAAATAAACGTAGAGTTACCATTTGATCCAGCTGTCATATTACCAGGTATCTATCCAAAGGAAAAGAAGTCATTTTATCAAAAAGACACCTGCACTCTAATGTTTATTGCAGCACAATTCACAATTGCAAATATGTGGAATCAACTTAAGTGCCCATCAATTTATAAGTGGATAAAGAAAATGTGATACACACACACACGCACGCGCGCGCACACACACACACACACACACACACACACACACACACACACCGTGGAGTACTACTCAGCCATAAAAAGGATTGAATAATGTCCTTTGCAGCAACTTGGTTGAAACTGGAGACCATTATCTCAGGTGAAATATCTTAGGAATGGAAAATATACTCTCTAATAATTTAGAGCTAAATTATGGGCACACATGGGCACAATGAGATGTAACAGACATTGGAAATCAAGAAGGAGGGAAGATGGGAGGGGGTGAGGAGTAAAAACTTACCTATTGTGTACAATGAACACTATTCTGGTGATGGGCACATGAAAAACTCCAATTGAAGCATTATACAAGATATCCATGTAACAAAACCATTTGTATCCCCTTAATATTTTCAAGTAAATAATTTTAAAAAGGAAAAAAGAATCTATCTGTAAAAAATGTATATTTAGTATGAAACAATTATGTTAAAAAATATAATAAAAATTCAGGAGAGTGTGGATCTTTTAGATTTCTTTGAGTGGTAAACATAGCACAGGCTACTTTTCTACTTTTTGTTTTTCTTTATTTTAAAAGTTTTTTCTATGATAAGCACATATCAATTAAGGGGAAATTTTGCAAAAAAATAAATCAGAATTTTATAAATTGAATGGAAAAAATTAACCAGAAATTACCTAGTGTATTTTTTTTTTTGCCTTGAGTATTTATCTTGTTGAGAATTTGTCATTATTACCATAGTTTTCTTGGAGAGACATTGTTTTCTGTTGTAAAATTCCAACCCATTTTGGTTATTTATCTGGGAAAAAAAATTGAAAATTGAAGCAACACATAATAAAGGTTTTACTTGACCTGATTATGAGTCAGTGCTTTGGGGCTACAGGTGATGTAGATTAATTTTAGACTTAATTTTTCTTTTTTCTCTTCATGTACATGATATTCCATTCTAGGAGGATCTTTATACTGGTTCTATTTATCTTTTATCATAATTCTTGACAGTATTCATCATGAAATGGAGACATATTAGCTGCAACTCAGGGCAAGAAAGAATCTAACTTGAGATTTGTTGGTTTGAAGTAAAGTCTACTTATAGTTACAGTCTGAAGTCTTTCTTTATATGGATCTCAGCTCTACTCATATACCTTGTCTTCGATTGCAATTCCTCTTTCTATTTGATGTTCACATTTTTCTTCAGCCTAGGTAATTTATTTTTTAAGTAGCATCTTGGTTACATTAATTTTTATCATTTACCCTCAGATATGTTAACACACATAACTTTCTTATTTCCTGCCTTGACTTAGGGTGATGTATCCTTAATTAATGCAATATCCTACCTAAGCTAAATGATATTCATAGAGAATTATAATAAAGATACCAGAGAAATAAAATATATGAAATTATTTTTAGAAAATGAATCAAGATAAATTTGAGTCATGAATAGCATTATTTTATATATTCACCCAATCCTTAATAATACTTCTTATTCCTATTACTATTAAACACATCACTACAACGTCTTTTAATTAATATAATAAATTATTGCTACTGGATTTCCTAATCTCAACAAGTTATTAGCAAGACAAATTTTGATTTTGTAGTCCAAGAATCATAAATATCTATTGAGAAGTGCTTAGTAGTTGAAATAACTCCTGGCAAAATATCTTTGCTTTTAGCTTTTCTATGCAAGTAGAAATGTTCCCATTCTGGTGAGAATTTTTTAAATGTAACAGAAAGCCTATTTATAATGCTGGTATTGGAAGAAGGATTCACAATTAATAAGCTTTATGTATCAAGTTTGCAGAGAGACACTGTGCTAGAGAAAGTTGATTTGACCCACAAAATGATTCTATGGTATAATAAGCCACATTTTTGCTTTTTGTTTTAATAAATCAAAAGAGTGATTTATTAATTTTCAGTAAGACAATACAACTACCAATTAGAATGTTCTTGGAATTAACATGTCATCTTCCAAAAGTAAAAAGTCTAATAGGAATTAAAAGTATTACATCTATTTCTGCCCCACATAGCAGCCCTTGAAGTGAGTGAGTTTTGCAGAGGCCAGTAAGTAACATTCCTTTCTTCCACTCTTGAGCTTGACACCCATTAAAAAACAAAAGTATTAACAAAAACTTTTTTAGAAAAGGAGGCTTCAAAGAGTGTAGCTACAAAAATCTTTGTTACATTTCTTACTGGTAAAACTGAACAACTGAATCCTAAAGGGCAGAGCATGGCCCTGGAAACTTGAGGCATCTATTAATATGAGTTTAATTCACCAAGGTTTCTTTGTATCTTCGTCTTTTGGAAGGGTTGAGAAAATCTATGATTTTCTATTTTAGCTAGTTTTCCTTTGCTTTTAGATTGAGAGGATGGTGAAGTGCAACTTTCTACACCCCACAATCAAATAAAACTCTTCTAATAAATATGTATTTTAAAACCAAAAATTACTTAAAGGAACAAGATGATAAGTAGTTCTTTGCACAAAGTGTGTGGGAGACAATCATATACCACTTTTTGGGAGGTAGAATAGTATTAGACAAGGACAGTCATGTGCCTGTCAATGATAGATTGGTTTTGGTCAATGATAGATTGTATGTATGATGGTGGTTCCATAATATTATTATGGAGATAAAAAATTCCTATCACCTAGTGATGTCTTGATGATGCTGACCCTGTGAAGGCCCAGGCTAATGCATCTGTTTGTGTCTTGGGGTGTTTTTTTTTATTTTTATAAAGTGAGGGGGGACAAATATACTTATGTTACATGAATATATTGTATAGTGGTGAAGTCTGGATTTTTAGTGTACCCATCACCTGAATAGTGCACACTGTATCCCACAGATAATTTTTCATCCCTCTCCCCGCTCCCACTTGCCCACATTATGGAGTCTTCAGCTTCTATTATTCCACTCTGTATGTCCCTGTGTAACTATTGTTTAGCGCCCATGTATAAGTGAGAATATGCAGCATTTGACTTTCTGTTTCTGAGTTACTTCACTTAAAATTATGGTCTCCAATTCCATTCAAGTTGTTGCAAAAGACATGATTTCATTTTTTTTTTATGGTTCAGTAGTATTCCGTGTGTGTGTGTGTGTGTGTGTGTGTGTGTGTGTATCACATTGTCTTTATTCAATCAGCCATTTATGGACACTTAGGTTGATTCTATGACTTAGCTATTGTGAATAGTGCTGCCATAAATATGCGGTGCTGATGTCTTTTTTTATATAATGATTTCTTTTCCTTTGGGCAAGTATCCAGTAGTGGGATTGCTGGATCAAATAGTAGTTCTATTATTGGTTCTTTGAGAAATCTCCATACTGTTTTCCATAGAGATTGTCTTAACTTACATTCCCACCAACGGTGCATAGGGTTCTTCTTTCTCTACATTCTCACCAATATCTGTTGTTTATTGACTTTTTAATAATAGCCATTCTGACTGTTGTAAGATGGTATTTCACTGCTGTTTTAATTTGCATTTCTCTGGTGATTAGTGATATTGAGCATTTTTCCACATATTTATTGACTGCTTGTGTATCTTCTTATGAAAAATGTCTGTTCAAGAACTTTGCCTATTTTTTAGTGGGGTTGTTTTCTTCACGTTGAGTTGAGTTCCTTGTAGATTCTGGATATTAGCCTTTTGTCAGATGCGTAGTTTGAAAATATATTCTCCCATTCTGTAGATTGTCTATTTACTCTGTAGATTATTTCTTTTGCTGTGCAGAAGCTTCTTAGTTTAATTAAGTACCATTAAATCTCTATTTTTGGTTTTGTTGCATTTGTTCTTGAGGACCTAGTCATAAATTTTTTGCCTAGGCCAATGTTGAGAAGAGTTTTTCCTAAGTTTTCTTATGGGATTTTTTATAGTTTCAGGTCTTACATTTACGTCTTCAATCCATTCTGTACATGGTGAGAGATATGGGTTGTTTCATTCTTCTGTATATGGCTAATCAATTTTCCCAGCACCATTTACTGAATAGAGTGTCATTTCACCAGTGTGTATTTTTGTCAACTTTGTCCAAGATCGGTTGGTTATAGGAATGTGGTTTTATTTATGGGTTCTCTATTCTGTTCCAATGATCTATGTGTCTATTTTTATACCAGTCCATGGTGGTATTCTAAAAGGAAAGAGAAAAAAAGAAGTTCTGTTTGCTTTTTTTAAAATATCTCTCTCTGTTGTACGTTTTTCATTCATATCCTGATTTTCTGTTTTCTTTGTGTTAGTTTTCAGCTTCCTCATGGAACTCATTGAGCTTCCTTACAGTCCATATTTTGAATTCTTTATCTGTAGTTTCAGAACTTTCATTTTGATTAGGATCCATTGCTAGAGAGTTAGTGTGATCCTTCGGGGGCATCAAAACACTGTTTTTTTTATAGTGCCCGAGTTCTTACACTGGTTCCTTCACATCCAGATAAGCTAACACTTCTTGTTTTTGAATTTACTTTCATTTGGATAGGTGTTTTAAATTTACTTTTATGGTTTTTTTATTTTCCCTCCTTGAAAATGTGACTATAGTGTATATTGTGTTTGTTTAGCTGGCTTTGATTCTGGGTGCTTTCAGGGGCCAACCCTCTGTATGAGTCCCTTGGTTATAGATACTCTTTATGTCTCAGATGCTAATTGTAGTAGCAATGTACTAGGTGTATGACCAGGCTTACTACCTTCTGAAAGACTGTTATTGCAGAGGGTCTCAGACAGTTTATCTCCTCCTCCAGCATTGCACCCTGTCAGCAGATTTTCCATTGGCTTATGGAGTTCAACCTCCAGGCCAGTAGGTGGTGCTACAGGTAAGAACCAGCTGTGGCAGAAACCAATGGGTACGTACTTAATCTTTGTTTACTGAGAGGGGCTCTCATTTGTCTCAAATGATGAACTGATCTGTGGAATTCCCAATCCTCCAAGTTTGCTGTTCAGCCCTGGGGTGGTGGGGGTGGGGGAGCGGGAACAAAACTGGGCTGAACTGGACCATCAGGCTCACCCTGGGACAACCCAACCACAAGTGGAAGCACCAGCACCAGCCCTGATGGGGGTGGCGGAGGGAGCTTGTGCTGAAATGCACCAAGGTTTCCACTGGAACAAGGGGGTTACACCAACTCCATATTCTGGGTAGGCAGGAATGCAATCCACCTCCCTAGCACACCTTGACTTTCAGTTCAGATAGACACTGTTGTTTACCTCCAGGTCAAAATGTACTAAGGACCAAAGAAAACTCCTGTACCATGGCTCTGTGCCAAAATGGCCTCAGGGTGGAACCTCTTCCCTTAGGCAAAACAGACAGCTTTGCTGCCTACCTGTGCTGTGCTTCAGGAATGCTGCCTCTCTCCGTAGGGAGGGGGATGGGCCCTGCCCTCCGTGCAAGCCTAGGCATGGTGGGCACACCATCAGTGGGGGTGCAGCTGCCCCTAAAAGCCCTGAAATGGTCATATCCTGGTGCACCCCTGCCAACCCCCTGTAACAACAGCCGCGACTGCATCCCCAGCAGTGGGGGGAGAGAGAAGAAAAGTCCTCATCTACCTGTCCGTCCCCCCCCTCAACAGGTGCTGCCTGGCCACAGGGGCAGAACCACTCTTCTCCTCTACAGAGCCCAGTGGCTACCCGCATCTTCACTGGGAGGGATGCAGTCCCCTTCCGTTCACAAGCATTGAGCTCTCAGGTGGATGTGTCTTAGTTTTTCACCAAAAAAAAAAGTTTAAAAAGTAGAAAATAAAAAATATTTTAAAAACAGAGAAAAGCTTACAGAATGAGGATGTAAAGGCAGAAAATATTTTTGTACAGCTATACAATGTTCGTGTTTTAAGATAAGTGTTATTTAAAAAGAGTCCAAAACTTTTTAAAGTTTATAAAGTACAGAAGATGTGGGGAGATAGACATTCTTTTGCTCTACTATAAGAATGTAAATTGGACCGGCCATTCTGGAAAGCAATCTGACAGAACTTAGTCAACTTAAGAATGTACATATCTTTGACCTAGCAATTCCCATTTGGGTTACATATCTCAACAAAACATCTCACCCGGGTACATAGGAAGCATATACATGGATGATGGCCATAGCAATTTTTTGTGGTGGTGGATAATTGGAGGCAAACCAGGTTTTTACCATAGGAAAATAGATAAGTGTGGTAGTGCATACTATGATATACTACGCAGAGTCATAAAGTCAGGAAATAAAGGAGCATATAGCATTTATTAGTTAGAACCATTGTTTAAAGCAGATCTTTGAATTAGACTGTACATTGGAGAAAGAAAAAAACAATACATGGTTTATAGCATAATACCATTTTAAAACTTAAAAATCTACATACACACATATTTTATGGAAATATATACACACATAGGAGCCAGTGCTTATGGGGGCACAGGGAATGGAAATATGGAGGAGGATCAAGAGTGAAGGGGAGGGCCGGGCGCGGTGGCTCACGCCTGTAATCCTAGCACTCTGGGAGGCCGAGGTGGGCGGATCGTTCTGAGCTCAGGAGTTCGAGACCAGCCTGAGCAAGAGCGAGACTCCATCTCTACCAAAAAATAGAAAGAAATTAA
>CAUYSK010121359.1:0-13719 GCA_963575035.1 Avahi laniger | reverse complement strand
ATATCTAGATTTTTAACAAGGCCTGGGAAATTCTCCTCTATTAATTCTTCAAATAGCTTATCCAGCCATTGCGTGTTTTCTTCTGCACCTTCTGGAATCCCTGTCCCCCTCAGGTTTGGTTTTTTCACATAATCCCACATTTCTTGTAGGCTTATTTCTTTTCTTCTAATTTTCTGCTTGATCTCTGTGACTGACTTATTAAATTGGAAGGAGTTGTCTTCAGTCTCTGAGATTGTTTCTTCTGTTTGATCTACCCTGTTCTTGAGGCTTCCCACTGTGTTTTGTAGTTCCCTGATTTCCAGGAGATCGGTTTGATTTTTCTTTAATATTTCAATTTCTTTAGTGAATTTTTCTTCCAAGTCCTGGATTTTTTTTTATGGTTTCTTTGTGTCGGTTATCCATTTTTTCTTGCATATCATTGAGTTTTCTTACAATGCATGTTTGAAATTCTTCTGTCATTTTAGTGTTCTGAGTTTGGTTAATGTCAATTGCTAGAGAGCTGTTGTTCCTCTTTTGGGGTGTGCTTTCCGTTTGATTCTTCATACTTCCAGAGTCCTTTCGCTAGTTCCTTCCCATCTGGCTGAGTTGTTCCTTCTTGCCTTTAGATTTTCATTTGGATAATGACACACCCTGTTTAGTCTCTGAGCCAGTAGGTGGTGTTTGTGGGTGAGATTTGACCACATCATTTATTATGAATCAGTAGATGCAGTAAAAGGGTGTGCAGAATGATCTCCCTGTAAGTAGGTGGCACTTGCAGGGAGGAGCAAGCTGCAGTGTTGTTTTTGGGTCCTGTAACCAGCTCTTGTTCCTCTGGAGAGGTCCTGTCATGCCTCGGGTGGTGTGTGGGGCCCTGGGACTTCCAGGTGTGTCCTTATTCTCCACCTCAGTGGGGGAAGGTCCGGGAGTGAGTCTGGGCAGGGCTGGGTTGGGTAAGCCTGCCCTTAAGTTCCACAGATGCTGTTAGCAGGGGTCAAAGGTCTGTTCTTTGCTTCTGTGCAAAGTTGCCGGGAGGGGCTGAAATGGCTCTACTCAGTTGAGAAGTCTGGGCTTGGAGGGTGGGGCTGTCCGAGTCCTGCACTCTGGATCAGATCTCACTCCCCTCCACCCTCCCCAACTCTGTGGCCTCTCCCGGGCCTCTGCCAGCAGGCAGGATCTCAGGCCGATGGATCTCCCCTGGCTGTGACTTGGGCCGAGAGGTTCCCTGCCCAGGATCGCAGCCTGAGCTGGGTGCACAACCCTCCTTTGGGGAGGAGGGTTGCCCCTCAGGCACGCTGATCTGCCCCTGAAGGCACACACTCCTCAGTCGGCTCTTTCACAGATATCCCTTCTGTGCCCTGGGGCAGTGAGATCATGACCTGGGTGTAGGGGTCTGGTCTGCAGGTCTGTCCCCTGGGCCCTGGAGATCAATCCCTGACCCTACCAGGGGGAGGGGTGCTGGTCTTGAATCACCTATAGGGTGCCCAAGCTGGATCGATTTCACTCCACCTCAGGATTTGCCCCGCTCTGCTGGAGTCACCAGGCAAGCAGCACCTGGGAGGGCTGGCGGGTAGGGAGCTTGCAGTCTGAGTACCCCTCAGTCTGCTGTAGGGCCCCAAAAGGAAAAGTCCCGTTCCTTGGAGATGCCTCTGTGTGATGGCTAAATTGTTTCTCTGGACAGCCTTCCGGTAGAGAAGGGGAAGGAGAGAATGGAGCAATATGGCGTCTGCCGATAGACTTGGGTCTGCACCCGGGGAGGTGCCCCAAGGGGGCTGGCAGCCCGGCACTGAGTCCGCAAGAGGCCACTGCTCACTGGTGGCAGCCATCTCTGGGCTGGAGTTGGCAGGTCTATCCAACCGCTCAGGAGCCCACCAACAGTCCGAGATGCAAGGGAGGGGAAAGTTATCTGTTCCACCTACCCTTGTTGCTGGTCTCCAAGCCTCTCGGGGACCTTTCTCCTTCCGGTTCTCCTCCGCAATGTCTTCCTGTGGAGTCTCCTGCAGTTTCAGGCACCCTTCCTTCCGACCCTCACCCAATGTATGTTTTTCTGCTAGTTTATTTTTTTCACTTTCTTCTAAAATCTGTCTTTTTTGCAGAGACACTCTGGCTGGTGGCTTTTCTCGTCCACCATCTTGGCTCCTGCCCTGAGATATTTATTTTTAAAAAGCATGAATTCATATTAATACTTACGGTTCAAAGCCAACGTCACAGAGTTCTTTCTCACTTCTTGCATTATATACTTGTATTTCTCTTCTCCCACTATGTGAATCTCAATTCCCAGTAACATCCTTTGTTTTTATAGTCTCACTTTAGCTACCCTGTTGAAAATAGACTGAAGGAGGAGCAAGGGCAGAAGCAGGGAGACTATTTGGAGGTTTCTGTAGCAATCCTCATGAGTTATAATGGCAGTAGTGGAGGTAATGAGAAGTGGTTGGATTATGAATGTATATACCCACCCCTACATATACACACAGGTATATATACACATATGTATTTTTTATTTTGAAATAGTTTCAAACCTGCAGAAAAGCTGTAAGAACAATACAAAGGACTCTTGCATGCCCTTCACACAGATTCCTCAGTTGTTAAATTTTACTGCATTTGCCCCATTTCTCTCTCTCTCTCTCTCTCTCTCTTTAGAGAGACATATGTTAACCCATTACCCTTAAATACCACAGTACATACTCTTACCCCTCCACCCCCAACAAGAGTATTTAGTACTTCCCTGTATTACTACCATATACTCCTTCCAGTCAGGGAATAAACATTGATACAATCCTACCATCCAATTCAAAGACACCATTCAAAGTTTTCCATCTGTCTTAGTAATGGCTCTTTCTCCTTTCTAGTCTAGGATCCTACCTGCAAACACACCTTGCTTTTTACTTGTAAGTCTCATCAGTGTCCTTCAATCTGGAACAGTTCCTTAGTCTTTTCCTATCTCTGATGTCCTTGACAGTCTTAAAGAATGTAAGTCCTTTATTCTGTAAGAGGGCCCTAGATCGGGGTCTATCCACTGTTTCCTCATGACCAGACTCGGGCCATGCATCCAGGACAGGGATGCCAGAGAAATGACCCTGTGCTCTTCTCCGTGCATCACATTTGGAGGCACACTGTGTTGACCCATCCCAAGGTGATGTTCACCTTGATCACATGGTCAAGTTAGTATCTTCCAAGTTTCTCTACTGTAAAGCCACTGTTTTCCCTTTTGTATTTTATTACTATTTGGGGGGAGATAATCTGATATGACACCAATATCCCGTTCTTATTAAACCTCCAATCACCGGCCCTGGCCTCACTGATAACTCCAGCCTATATTAACTATCACTGTCTATCCCTGTCATTCTGTCTACGTTTATTAATTGACATTATACTGTAAGAAAGAGCTTTCTTCTTTTCTTTCTTTTTGTCTTTCTTTCATGATGGACTCATTGATTCATTTGATTCAGCGGGTTGTAATCTGATACTCTTATTTTATTTTGATGCTCAGAGTTTCCCAGATTTGACCACTTGGAGTCCATTCATATTGATACCTTTGTTCTTTTGACCTGTTCCTATCATTTACTGAGAATTTCCTTCATTTTCTGGCACAACAAGATTTTCCCAGCTTATTTGGCACTTTCCTGGCCTCAGCCCTGGAATAAATCATTTCTCTAATGAGTCCTGTAGTGGACTTCTGTTTAGTGAAGGATGATGTTATCCAAGATCTGGGCACCCAGCATTTTCATTGCTACAGGGATGTCATTGTTGCTATGACCTCTTAGCAGACAGAACTAGGAAATATATGTGTGTATGTACACACATCTATAGAAACATCTGTATAATACACAATATGCAAACATCTATGACTGTTAATTTAGCTGTATGTGTACGTATGTGTACGTATGTGTATATATACATGTATATATATATTTTTAAAGGGACTTCATTTACTAATACTTCCAATTCCAATCCAACATCTTAGGGTTCTTTTAGTCTCCTCCCTTTGCATGTTCTTAAATCCTTTCTCAGATAGTGAGAAATGTGACTCCAATATTTTAGATATGTTTAATCGTTTGCTCGATCAATTAACATATTTGTTCAGTGTAAACACTCTCCGAATCACTTAGGCTGCCTCTTCCACCTGCCACTCTGTTCCCCCATCACATTTCATTGATAGCTAGGGCACGCTGCCACCTCCACTGGGCAACACCCCCTCCTGCACCATCCCATTTCCTTGGATATCAGGCACATTGCTATAGATGGCTATGTATAAAACCTCATCACCTTCATTGCTGTGCTTCCTTGAAAGCTGACATCTCCATGTTGGGAGGGGTAAGGAAGGAAAGGAGATGAAAAGGAATGAAGAATGGGAGGAAAAGTAGGAAGCCAGATTACAGATGTTTATTTTGAAGACAACTGACAGGATTTGCTGGTAGATTGAATAGGAAAAGTGAGGAAGAGAAATAAACAGTGAGTGGCCTGAGTAGCTGGGAAAATTGAAATGAGCACAAAGCATAGGAGGTTTGGTGGGAGTGATCAGGAGCTTAGTTTTGGATGTGTTAAGTTTAAGATGCCTTTTAAACATCTGAGAGATGTCAGCACTCAGTATGTGCATGTATCTTGAAGTATGGGCTGAAGATGTATATTTTGGGATCTTTGGCATATAGATGCTATTTAAAGCCATGAACTCAGCTGAGCTTGGAAAGGAAGTAGAGGAGATAGGAAAGTTTATGTCAAGCCCAGGGACAATTTAATGATAGGAATTGAGGAGGAAATAGCAAGATAGGGTCAACTAGTGAGGCGGATGGAAAGCCAGGTAAGTGTGGTATTTTGGAAGTCAAGAAAATACTTCAATTAACATGAAAGGATCAACTGTGTTAAATGCTGTTGATAAGTCAAGTAAGATGAGGACTTAATATACCATTGAATTTAGCAATATGGAGGTCATTAGTGACATTAATAATTGTTTTGTGTGTGGATAGGGGAGCTTGGTTGGAGCAGGTTCAAGAAAAAGCGGGAGGAAAAAAATGAAATAGCCAACATAGAGAACTCTTTCAAGGACTTTCAGCCTATACATAAGGTACCTAGCCATAGTTCATCTACTTACATGTTTTTTGGCTATGCAGCTGAGTTTAAGGTATCCTTTTATGAGAGTCATATGAGTAACCTTTCATTATTACTACATATAAAATTTTTTGCTCTGTACTGTTTTGTCTTAGATTGTTGAAATGTTTCTGTCATTGGCCAAGTTAAAGACTGACAGTGTAGTTTCTAAACATGTGCAGTGAGGAAATCATCAGAGCAGTTTCAGTGGTATGATAATAAATAGAGAATACAAAGGAGGACGTAGATTTGGAAAACTCTTCAAGGTGCTTGAAGTTTTGAAAGTGTCAGAGAAAATAGAAACTGTGCAGATTTTACTGTAATCAGCTTTCATGGGCTTTGTCAGCACCTTGACTTTGCTGTACAAAAATTTTCAATCTAATTTATTAAAGAATGTTTTCTGTGTCCATCTATTTCTTGTTTGGTAATGCCCTTATTAGGAAGTTGGACTATAGGTAGATTTGCTAAAAATGAATTTAGTGGTTTAGATGAGTGAGTCCTTTATTGTCTAGACAGAAAATTGATTGTACCCTAACTTGAGGCATGTATGGCATACACAGTACACGTATACCATCCATAATGCTCTCCCATCATTATTGCTTATCAGCCACATTACTTTTTCATGCTGAGCTCAGATGTAGCATCAAATTCTTATTAGTAATGTTCTAGAAAGTCACTACCAATTAGTTCAACATGACATACGACATAAAACTTTTTTTGATCCCCGTGTGAGAATTCAGTTCACAAGATAAAAATTATGTGGAAAACAACACAAAATAACAATGCGCTTTGAATTGCTTGTTCACACTGCTAGAGTTTATTAATAATAGTAATGTCTAATAAGAAGCCCTAATAGAGATGGTATAGGTGGTTTTTTGTCATATCATTGAATTGACAGTTAATTTCTATTTTTTCCTTTTATCCAAAGAAGATTCTACCCTGTTTGCTGAACTTGGTTATTTCACAGACACTGACGAGCTGCCATTGGATGCAGCAAATGAAACTTACGTAAGTATTTACTAGAGGAGAAATATTGAATAATGTGATATTTAATCTTTACCCTAATTATTGCAACAAAGTTTCAAGACAACAGATTTTGGCTAGTAATTTAAGTTCAAATAACTTTTACCATTAAGTATGATAGTTAGTAGCCATTAAATGTAGGACAGTGGAAATTGCGTTGGTCTTGGTGCGAGAAGACTTGTATTCTAAGCCCCCTTTTTAAGAAAAGTCAATTAACTGCCTACTTCTTGGTTTTTATAGATACTTTGCTGCCTAAGGGAAAGATGTGATGTTAAGGGGTATATGTGAGTCATGGACTTAGTCAAGTAGAACTTACGAACTTCCCTTCTATTTTTTATTTTTTTATTTTTATTTATTTATTTTGAGACAGAGTCTTGCTCTGTTGCCTGGGCTAGAGTGCCATGGTGTCAGCCTAGCTCACAACAACCTCAAACTCCTGGGCTCAGGCAATCCTCCTGCCTCAGCCTCCTGAGTAGCTGGTACTGCAGGTATACGCCACCACGACCAGCTATTTTTTTCTATTTTTAGTAGAGATGGGGTCTCACTCTTGCTCAGGCTGATCTCGAACTCCTGACCTCAAGCAATCCTCCCGCCTTGGCCTCCCAGAGTGCTAGGATTGCAGGCGTGATCCACCACACCTGGCCATTGCCAACTTCCTTTTTAAACATTATATATTCTAGTGTAGAAAGCTCTGAAAATAGGTATGTTCTTACTTTTTGCCTTTGATTGGTTAGAGATCTGTATAAAAGTTATTATTATAACTCTGAGTCCTCAGAAATATCTTAGATTTTCTTTTTTTTCTTGATTAGTGTACATGAAGCTGTTCGATATTTGAACTGTTATTTTGTCTTATTCTTTAATGGATGAGGTGCTGTTTCACTTGGAAAGTAATTCAAGTGAGCAGAGTAGTTTGTCAATTAGAGTAATTTATCACTTAGTTTGAACATTTATCACTTATTTTAAGCTCTTATTAACTTGAGTATAAAAATATGAAATGCTTGCTTAGTGAGTTTCAGATATTTCTCTAAGAATGATTTAGCAGTCGTTTTACTATGAATCAATAGAAGAGAGTGATGCACATGATTTTTTTTTTAAACCAGTGCAGGGGATTTCAATGGTTTCATTTACTCCGAGATGCTTTAGAATGTGGCCTATTGATTAAGCTGGCTTTTAATATTGACTGGTTGACTAAGCAACTGATATTCTTTCATCACCTCTAGATCCTAAAAGAAACAAAGTTTCTTTTAAACTGTATCAAGAAATAGTATGTTAAATTTGAAAGATTCAGGGAAATATGGTCCTTATCTCTAAACTAACATTTTGTTGCAATACTTTATGCAAGCCACTCAGTCTTTCAGTTCCTTAGTTTTTCTAGTGTAACATGATCTCTGAGAGGCCTGGCGTCATCCTTCTACACTGCAGTAGAATTTCCCATGAAAACTCATTGAAGAACCAGAGTATATAAGTGTCAGTATGTTTTACTTTTCATAAAATGGGTCCATTAGATTTCCAACCAGATTAAATTCTTATACTGTAAAAGGTATTTGACTTCCTTGGCTGAAGATTGAGTCAGAAGCTCCCTGAAGTAGATCATGCCCATATTTAAAAGTATTGCTTGCACTCAGGCAAGCAGCATTGGTAAATTTACTTAAACTAAGAAAGTTTAAGTATTTTTTGGTTGCTGAAAGTACAGGCTGCTTAATTTTTCAATGTGTAGATTCAAATAAGGGAAAAAAGTGAAGGAGATTGATTTTTTAAAAAAACAGCTCTTTCATGATTTTAGTGTTTTTTTTATTGTTTTTTTTTTATGTGAACTCCCACACATTCTCTTTATATATCTCGTAGTAATATTTACTCAGTGCGGTAAGAAAACATTTTCCCTTCTCTACTTCTGTTACATTCTAGATAAAAATAAACCATGTAATAGTCATTTTGAAATGCTAATACTGTTCTAGAAATTATTAACGAATGGTTGTCAACACTTACTAGATAAATTTTTACTTTTTGCCAAAGGTTTACTTTCTCTGTTGTTGCTGTTTTAGCATCTGTGACACTAAGTTAATATTTACTGCCTTTTGACTTTATAACATTGTTTATGCATTAAGTTTACTTCTGGTTCTTGTCTCTGTAATCCCAGAAAATATTGTTTGATACTTTCTTGATCTTCGACTCACATGAGGGCTCTGAAATCATGTGGTAGTTTTTTATTACCTAAATAAATATCAGTGAATAAATATTACCTATTAATATATACTAACATATTAATAGTATAAAGGGGTCATCCAGATGGTCCAGAATATGCTTATATTTAAGTAAAAAAATTAAGTAGTATTTAAGAGGTTTGTTGACTTTTGTTTGAGAAAGTTAGTTTTACTTTCTAGAATTAAAAAATGTTATTTTTTGATTCATAAAAATTTTAGAAATTTAAAAAGCACAGAACAGTGGAAAAAGAAGAAAATTACCCTGTGATAATTACCTTCTTTATGATTCCTGCATGTCTTTTGGGTATATCTAAATTCTTTCCATTGTACATAGGGATGATGTTGTGAATTGCCATTTGTTTCGACTTGTTTTCCTTAATGGCAATGGGAAAGTTTATTTTTATGGATTTCCTTTATGATTAAAGACACATTTTGTGACTCCTATAATGGTCTCTTCCTATAGAAAAGAATGAAGGCAATTGAATCTTTTAGATATTGAATTCATTACCACCTTTCTAGTTTCACTGCTGTGCTTCAAATAACTGAATTGATTTATCTCTAGGCTATCCAAGATGTATTCTCAAGATGAACCAATTGACTTAGAAATTTTTTTTTGCTAGGTTGGGTAATAGTTATTTATGACAAATTGTGTCTGATAGTTTGATTTTAAGATGTATGTATTTTATTCTTTTAATATTCTTTTGCTGATTTGAAACCTATAGGAAAACAGTTTTGATCATCTTGATTTTGATTTGGATTTGATGCCTTGGGAGTCAGACATTTGGGACATCAACAACCAATTCTGTACAGGTAATAATGTGATTCATTGGCAAAAGCTTTCAACAGATTCATTTTATTTTGTAGTTTGGTAATACTCAAAATTAGGTGAGGTTATTGGACTACATTGGTGCATTAAAAGATTCTAGGACTATATCCTACTTCTGGTATGGCAGTGCAGAAATAAATTTCTTACCAAAAATGGATACAAAGAAATTTATAGTTATGTTTCAGTAGTCTAATGAATGAATAAATAATTTTATATCAGAAATAGAAATATTGATTTTCAATTATGAATAATATCTCTACAAGAGATCAACTTACCTGACAACCAGACAGGGCTTAGGGAATAGGTTGGGATTATCAGACCTGGGAACTTGGTGAAGGGGTCCTATGCATTTGATGCACATAATTCTGAGAAGGGGAACTGTCTGGCTGATGCTCATATCCAGCACACCTGATGAGGTAGGGGTTGGATATACCGAAAGAATCTGGACCCTGGAAGAAAATGTCACTGCTAGGGGAAAGATGATGGGGGAATGAAGAAAACCCCTTCTACCTTCCATCATCCTTCTAGTATCTCCTATTGACAGGATCTAAAAAGGAAGCCAGCTGGGAAATATATTAATAATTTGCATTATAGACTATAGAAGGTGGACTCGGAGCTCAGAGATGGTGGATAAATAACCAGTACATTCCCCTATCTAAATTCCTCCTTACCACTGCACTTCTTATTTCCCTTCATTTTATGTATTTATTTACCTTGCTTGATGCCTGTCTTCCTTCATTGAATATGGGATACACAAGTTCAGTGTTCTGGTTACTATTGTATAACAAAGTATTTTAAATCTTAGTATCGTAAAACAACAATAATTTTGTTAGATTCTTTGAATCTGTGGGTCAGGGATTTGGACTGGGTGGCTTGTCTCTGCTCCGTGATGTCCAGACCTCAACTGGGGAGATTTGAAGGACTGAGTAGCCTGACATTTGGGGGCTAGAATTATCTTGAGGTTTCGTTGTTCACATGTCTGCTGCCTGGGCTGGGATGACGTGAAGACTGGGACTACCAGCTGGAATGCCTACACAGGGCCTTAAACCATGGTGGTCTCAGGGTAGTCAGACTTGAAAGGTTCCAAGTGGGAGTGTTCCAGCACACCAAGCAGAGGCTGCATCTCACCCTCAGAATTCACATAGCATTACTTCCATTCTCTGTTGACTGAAGGAGTTATAAGCCCACATAAATTCAAAAGAAAGGGAAATAGACTCTACTTCTTGGTGGTGAAGTGACAAAATCACATTATAGAAGATCATAAGGGATGGTAGATATTCTGTGGCCAACTTTGGAAAACAATCTGCCACTCCCACCCTGTTATATCTTTGACACTAAGGAAGACTGCCTGGGCCATAGTCACTCAATAACTTTTTATAGCGTAAGTTCCAGGCCGGGCATGGTGGCTCACGCCTGTAATCCTAGCACTTTGGGATGCAGAGGCAGGAGGATTGCTTGAGCTCAGGAGTTTGAGACGATTCTGAGCAATATAGCAAGACCTCGTCTCTACAAAAAATTGAAGCATTAGCTGGGCATGGTGGCACACACCTGTAGTCCCAGCTTCTTGGGAGGCTGAGACAGGAGGATTGCTTGAGTCCGGGAGTTCGAGGTTGCAGTGAGCTATGATGATGCCACTGCACTCCAACCCAGTTGACAGAGTGAGACTCTGTCTCCAAAAAAAAAAAAAGTTCAAAAGATATGAAGGTGTTTGTGAGTTTTAATTGTATCATTAAAAATGCTTTCTAAAATAATTCTTCCTGTTATTTTTTTAAATTAATTATTAAGAATCTATAATTTTTTGTATCTGGTATAATATTCAAATGGTACAAAAGTATACATAGTAGAAAAATGTCTCCTTCTGCTCTTATTCCTCAGCTAACAATGTCTGCTCCCCAGAGACACTGTTACCAATCTCTTCTGTTTACCTTTCCAGAGAATTGTCCAGGTGCAAGTAGATACATATATACACATATTACACAAATGGAAACTTACTAGATATACTGATTTCTACATCTTGTATTTTCATTTAAGGTTGGTTATATTTTGCTGACCTTAGTTTCCATACCTGATTGAATTTTATGAGTAAGATTTTACCTTCTTTGTTGTTCATTTCATTCTGAGTTTATATTGTCCAAGGGGAAAAACCTTTATTCAATGTTTTTCAGCTAAAGATATTAAGACAGAGCCTCAGCCACTTTCTCCAGCCTCCTCAAGTTGTTCAGTCTCATCTCCTCGGTCAGTGGACTCTTATTCTTCAACTCAGCATGTTCCTGTAAGTAGCTAATCTTTTACAAAGATTTTGGTTATAATGCTATTTTGGAAGTATGTATAAGGGAGAATCAGTTAACATTTATTTAGTGCTGCTATGAGCCTTATTATCTCATTACTGGGGAAAATTGATACTCAAGGAGAAGGATCTTGTAGCTAGAAAGTTGTTAGTGTCTTTGGTTTTGCTTTCCTTCCCCAGTGTTCTTGCCTCCTTAATTTCATTGTTTCATTACGTTTTGTTTAATTGCATTTTACCAGTATCCAGTGTTTTTTGTTGTTATTTATTGGCTTACTATCTTTTCTCCCTGCCTGTCTTCTTCCTCCTCATTAGAGTATATATTCTTTGAGGACATGGAGGAATGTAAGATGGTCAGTTTTTTAACTCCTTAGCCATAGAACCTAGAATGGTCACCTTAGTTCAGGGATGCCTAGCATTACCTTTTGAATGGGCTGAGGTTTTTACAGAAGTCTGGTAGCTCCTATAGAACATTTCTCCCGATCCAAACAAAAGCCCTGAGTCCAGGAAAAGGAAGTACCTGATTTAAGTACTTGGAATGGGGAGAGGGAAAATATAAGAATAAAATTCAAACAATATTTTAGTATAATATATCTGCCATAAATTGAAGTATCTTTGTTCTGGCAGGGTCTACATTTAGTCAGTGACTATATCCTAGTGATTCTAATCACCTGGTATCTCCAGGATTCATCTTTTCTGCCCCTGCCAGTCCATCATCATCTCACCTGGATTAAGTCAATAGGATTTTTACTGGCTTCTCTGCTTCCCAACTCTGCAAAACCTTTTTTTGTAGAGGAATCTTCGAAGAGAAATCTTTCAAAATCACAAACTTGTCTGGGTCAGTCCTTTGCTTAAAACTTTTTAATCGCTTCCCATTCCCAGGATGCAATTTAAATTCCCAGAGTACCAGGCCCTCCATGATCCGGCCCCTGCTTACTCTTCTAGTCTCATTTCTCACTATCCCCTCCTATCTTCACAGTCTCCTTATCTTAAACCCTGTGAGAGTTCCTACCTGAGGGCATCTGTGCACTCCACTTACTCAACAACTGTGTCAGGCACTGTTCCAAATGCTGGCAGTGAACAAGAGCTGTGAGATCTCTGCTCTTACAATTCTAGGTTTTTGCCCATCTTTCTTTTGCCTGGAATAGCCCCATTTTTTTCTTCTCTTGGAAAATTCCTCTTTCTTTAAGTCCCAGTTCAAAAATTACTTCCTTTATGAAGCTTTTCTCTGATTGCCCCTATTGGAAAGTTCTGTGTGGTCCCACAATTTCTCCAAATAATTTAATTTAAAAAATTTTTAGATTTATTTATCTATCAATCAATCAATCAGATAGGGTCTTGTTCTGTCACCCAGGCTAGAGTGCAGTGGCAGGATCACAGCTTACTGTAGCCTGAAACTCCTGGGCTTAAGTGATCCTCCTGCCTTAGCCTCCCGAGTAGCTGGGACTGGTACATACTACCACACTCAGCTATTTTTTTTCTTATTTTTTGTAAAGACAGGATCTCACTATGTTTCCCAGGCTGCTCACAAATTCCTGGCCTCCAGTGATCCTCCTGCCTTGGCCTCTCAACGTGCTAGGATTATAGGCGTGAGGCACTGTGGCTGGCTAAAAATTTAATTTACTTTTGAAGTCAAAAGTATATAATAAGGTATATTCAGAGAAATCTGGTTTCTGTCCTTGTCCTTCCCATCCTTTCTTGCACAAAAGGTAGTGTACTGTATACCCTGTTCTGCTCATTTTAGGACATACAATCTTCCTCATTCCTTTCTGTGGCTGCTTGGTGTTCCATTGTATGGCTATACGATACTTCATTCAATTATTTCCTTATTGAGGAACAACAAGTTGTGTTATTTTCAGTCTTTTCCAGACTCAAGTAATGCTGTAGTAATAACTTGGTATGTAAGTCACTTCATATTTTTTGTGATATCTTTGGGATATATTCTAAAAAGTGGGATTGCTGACACCAGGGTAAATATATTGTAATTTTGCTAGATACTGCCCAGTTTTCCTGTATAGGTGTAATATGATATAATTTTGCATTCTCTGTAGCAGTATGTAAGAGAGCCTGTTTTCCCATCATCACTCTGCAATGTTTTTTTTTTTTTTTGAGACAGAGTGTCACTTTGTTGCCTGGGCTAGAATGAGTGCCATGGCGTCAGCCTAGCTCGCAGCAACCTCAAACTCCTGGGCTCAAGCAATCCTTCTGCCTCAGCCTCCAGAGAAGCTGGGACTACAGGCATGAGCCACATGCCTAGTCTGTTCTTTTTTTTTTTTTTTTTTAGAAACAAACGGTAATTCCATAATACTGTAATAATCATCCTT
>CAUYSK010121356.1:0-43233 GCA_963575035.1 Avahi laniger | reverse complement strand
ATTCAGTTATATTAAACAATTATCTCTTTAACACTTCCATTGAGTTTTCATTTTTAGCTATTACATTTTTCATTTCTAAAACCTCAATTTGGTTACTTTTCAATTCCACAAGATCTTTTTGATATGCTCTTTTTATTTCTCTGTTTTAGTTTTATCTTTTATTTCTTGAAACATTCCATTCATATTATTTTATATTCTGCAGCTGCTAATGCAGTGTGTGTGTTTATATATACATGTGTATATGTGTGTGTGTGATATACACACACACACACACACACACACACACATAGATTTTTTTTTTTTTTTTTTGAGACAGCATCTTGCTCTGTCATCCAGGGTGGAATACAGCAGCACCATCATAGCTCTCTACAACCTTGAACTCCCGGGCTCAACCAATCCTCTTGCCTCAGCCTCCTGAGTAGCTGGGACTACAGGCATGTGCCATAATGCCTGGCTAATTTTTCTTATTTTTTTGTAGAGATGGCAGGCTATCACTATGTTGCCAGGCTGGTCTTGAACTCCTGGCCTCAAGCAATCCTCCCTCCTCAATCTCCCAAAGTGCTGGAATTATAGGTGTGAGTGACTGCACTGATCAATACATTTTATTTTTATGCTACTTTCATTTGTAGTGGTTTGTTTCCCTGTGTATTGGTATTTTCATATTGGGAGATCATATTTAATTGATGTTATTCCGTGAGATCCTAAGAGCCTAAACTGGAATTGCTGTCTCCAGAAAGATTTGTATGTTTCTACCAGGAGCCAGGAGGCCTATTAACCTAGGACCACTTTAACTTCTTTTGAGAATGTATACTTAATGCAGAGGTCTTAGGTTTAGGTTCCCACCTTGCTCTAGGTTTAGTCTCCCTTTTTCAGTGCTGGTTTTATCATTTGCCCTCAAGCAAATGCTGGCTTTTGCCATTTCTTTTTGCTTATCATTCTAATTGCAACTTACCTCTTCTCACCCTCCCTCCACCTATCTAATAATATGACCTGTTCGCTGATGTGCTTCACTTTCTTGTGAGCTCAGCAATGGGTTGAAAAGATTGATTGTGTGATTCATTTAGGATCTAGTTATATTTTAATGAATATGCTTTCCAGAACATTTATTAGCCATACTTCAGGAAACTGATCTTTCTTTTTTCCTTTCTTTCTTTGTTTTCTTTCCTAATACTGTGCCTAGAAATGGTCACAAAAGTCACATCTGAATATTTCCATTATCGTTAAGACAAGAAACTCATTATTTCAGGTTCACAGTCCAAATAGGTTCTAGAGCAGCCTTTCTCCTCGTTTTTAAAAACCGTCTTGTACTGACATACTGAATGTAGACCCACTATCAGTCATTCACATTCAGAAGGCCTGTAAGAAGAAACATCCTAGAAAACAAGCCACGCCAATGGCAGAGCACAGTTGGTTCTCAGTCCTCCTCCCTTGGAATGGAAAACATTAACTTCTTTTTAGTTAGTCATCTTGGGAAAAAGAAAAACTGCAGAGTGACCAAGCTCACTGGCACATGCTATCCCACAGGTAGAGGCAGTCGGGACTTCTGTGGTCACGAGAGGCAAACACGAGTGTCAGTGGAAAGCCTGGATACTGTCCTCTACTCTGGAAATATGGGTGGAGTATTTCGTATGTCTCCCCAACTTTAATCTCATTTCTGTTTTGCTAAAATAGATCTGCCCCATCTGAAATAAGCCATAGAGGGGCCAACCACAGCTGGATTCAAGTGTGGACCCAGCGCAAAATTTTGAGGAAATTGCCTTCAGTAGAGGCAGCTATATTACCTACCCTACTTTTTCAACAGGCATGATTTTTGTTCTCAATTTATTTGCTCTTTTCTAATATCCATTTTGTTTAACAGAGAGCTGGTCTTTTCTTTCTTTTTTTCCAAATCTAAACCCAAGTTTCTGTTGCTTAGAAAAGAATTAATTAATTAAATGCTTGCTGTAGTTTGAGTGTGTCCACCAAAGTTCGTGTGTTGGAAAATTGATCCCCAATGCAACAGTGTTGAGAGGTAGGACCTTTAGGAGGTCTGCCCTCATAAATGGGTTAATGACATTGTCATGGGAATGGGTTCCTGATAGAGGGATGGATTCAGCTCCCTTCTCTCCATTCCACCTCTCTCTCTCTCTCTTTCTCTCTCTCTGCTGTACTATCTTGCCCTTCCACTTTCCACCATGGGATGACACAGCAGAAAGGTCCTCACCATATGTGGTTCCTCATCCTTAGACTTCCCAGGCTCTCCAGAACCACGGGCCAAATAAATTTCTGTTCATTATAACTTACCCAGTCTGTGGTATTCTGTTATAGCAGCAAAAAATGAATGCAGACAGTGCTCATTGCAAGACATGTTCTCATTTGTCCTAAAACTACTACCACTTCTCTGTTCCCTCTTCCCATGAAGAGACAGAAATGTCATGTGTTTCCAATAAAGGCAACAACTTCTAAAATTTATTTCAAGTGTACACTGTGTCCAGAGAGTGTTGCCAGATAAAATACAGATTGCCTGTACTTTTTTCCTCTAAATCTAGCAACCCTAGGCAGAAACCACATTAGGGACTTTACATAGTTTATCTTAAATGTTTATCATAATTCTACAAAGTAGGACAAACAGTAACCAAGCTAGAATCTGAATACAGCTGCGTCTTGTTCCTAAGTGTAGACTCTTCTGCTCCGCATACTCCTTGTTCCACACTAACTATGGAAGTCTAAAAAATAGAGGCCAATGAGAATACACACTGGATTGATACCTGTGCTGAGCTGATCCTCTTTTCTAGAAATAAGCCAACTTATTTCACCTAGGAATTAAGCCTCTACCCAGAAACCAACGGAGAGTTTGAGAATACATTGTCAAAAAACTTGAATATTCAGAAATGAGATGCGAGAGAAAAATCTTTCATTCTTTGACCTTTCTTACTCTCTTGTGGTTTGAGACATAGCAGGTTCTGAAACATGATTTTTAAAGGTAGCATACTTTGGGCTAAAAATATAAACAAAAAAATATTCCTACAAAATCCCTCAATAGCTATTTACATAATGATCTCTGATTTTCCTCTTAGCAAATATTCTGTGATTTAATAAAGTGAATGATATTTTTTCTTTTTAAATTACAGAAAAAGATAGGATCTCTGTTTTTCTTTAACTTTAAAAACATCAAAAAATTTATTCTTAATAAAATTCTGGATGTGGTGATATATTAGTTGAAAGACTTTAAGACAGCAAACCATAGCTCACCTTTGTGAGCCAGTTTGTGACAACTGGCCATTTTCAGACAGAAAATCAAGTCCAGAGGTCTGAAGTGGCCTCTTAGCAGCCTTTCTCCTGGTCCAGTATAATGATAGCAGTAAAAGATGAAGTGAGGTCATATCGTGCCTATGGATGAGGATGTAAGTGCAGCTTAAAGCAGTGTTTCCGGGATTTGGCCATACCTATACTAGCTACAAGATTTTTACAATATCAATATATTCTTGTTATTTACTTATTATTTTTCTTGAATAAACTCATTTTTTACTTAAAAATAAATTTAGCTTTATACTAAATATAATAATATCCATGAAATCGTGTTTGATAAGATAATTATGTTTGTTTCTAGTAAATGTTAAATCACAAAGATACTTAAAATTTAAAATATTTCTTTGTGAGCCACCTACAATCAGCCAGTATATCCATGTACTCAAGATGGCATGTATATCACACTTTCGGAAGCATTAGCTTAGAGCAGCGGGCAGCAAATTTTGGCCGAATGCCTGTTTGCAGAAAAAAAGTTTTATTGGCACACAGCCAGATCTATTCATTTTTGTATTGTTTTGGCTGCTTTTGTGCTATAACGGCAGGGTTGAGTAGTTGCTACAGAGATTGTATGTCTTGCAAAACTAAGAATATTTAGTATGTGGCCCTTTGCATATACTAACAGGAACATTCCCCAATTGGGTTTTGTCCATTCCCCTGGACCACCCAGTGGTTCTTATTCATGGTCCAAGTCCCCTTCTCCTTAGAAGTGTCTTTCACGAGAACAGACTATACGACCTTCTGTGAAGGCCGGACTAGAGAAAATTCTCTTAAGCATAAGCTGAATCCACAGTATCTAATGAAGGTCTATTGATACATCTCTGCCAAATGTCTGTTGGCGTGAGGGAGATGCATTTCAATTTGCAGCAGAGACTAGCTGTCTCATTATCCCCCAACCAGATAGTTTCTAGCAGTTTTCTTTTCTCCAGTCCTCAAAATGGCAATGACATAAGATGGTATTTCAAGCTTGAAAACTAACTTTGAATAAGAATTCAACACTGATATGGCTGTCATCTCTAGCTCTGATATCTACATTCCTAGCAAGTGTGGGAAGCTTCTGTTTCAGGAAAAGTTGAAAATTGTTAAGCAGGGATGTAATTTTCATCAGGTGAGGTAAGGAGAAAAAACTGTGAGTTTGTGTCACCTTATATTACACTGTCTGGCATTTTTTCCTCAGTTGTTTCTCGTGGAAGGGAATAAAAATCTTCATATAAAAGCAAGTGAGGATTTTTAATATTGACGACCAAAAAGATAAGGCCACTTGTATGTGTTTTAACTATTGCTGACTCTGGAAATACATTTTTTTACTCTTGTTACTGTAGCTGCATATCATTGAATGATACTTTAAAAATATGTAATATGTATCCAGTTCATGAGATAAGAAAGTATCGCAACTAAACATTTTTAGTACAAGCCTATTTCTTTAAGATGTTTGTGAATTGACTAACCAAATTATGAATAATGGGTTGAGGTATTATTGAGAAGATAATTTATTGATATGTGTGTGTTTTTAGGCTGGGAGAGGACTGGAAAATTTTTCATAGAAGAAATTTTATTCGGGTCTTGAAGGATGAGTAGGAGTTTTCCAGGTAGAAAAGCAGAAATTAAGACATTTCAGGCAGAAGGACTTGTCCTACTTTTACAGGAGTTAGTGGTAGGAATTTATAAGAAGCATTAGCTGCCTCCTCATTGTCCATAGAAGTCTGATCCATGACAAGCCTTTAGGAACAGGTTATTTTGTGGGTCTGCTTGGTGGGTCTTTTGCAAATGAGCCACTTGTTTGCAAGAAAAAGGTGTCTCTCTTTGGGTGGAGAATATACATTTCCTAATTCTTGATGCTTTGTCTTTCCTCACCAAACCACACGATTTCTGTGAGCTGTCTGTTCGGGGCAGTGGGGGTTCAGACTTGAAAAGGGAAGCAAGATTCGGGTTCCAGTTTACTGTTGCTGAAAGATTTTCTTGCTTGGGTAACTCTGGGGTGACAGCTAAGAAGCCTCCCTGACACATGTGCACCTCACACCATGGTACAGTACCTTGCTGACTTCTCCATGGTCTGGGCCCTCTCTGCCAATTGCCCACCTGCCCCTGAAGCAGGGATGGAATCAGCCAGCAGATGCTGATCTTGTCTTCCTGCATTAGTGAGTGTCCCCCAGGCCTAGGATTCCATGTTTCCTGCAGCTCAGCATTTACCCTTCTCTCAGGAAATTCCATTTGCTTATAGGGGAAAAGCAGGTGCATCAGCTTCTATTCCAGGGACTCTGTACCAAAGAACAGAGAGCTTCATAGGGCCCTTTGCTGATACTGGCTGCCCAGGCTTGACGATGCAGCAGAACAGAGCAGGGGCTTTGCCAGATGCAGCAAACCAAAGGGTAACTGGGAAATAGGGTCAAAAGCAGAAGAATAGCTTTCATAATCTAACAGGGACATCAAGTGGCAATTTCTAGTTGCTTAAATCTGGCAGAGACATATGTCTTAGGATCTCATGAAGAAGCCTTGACTGTGTAGCCTGTACGTCAGGGGGTGGCGTGGGATAGTGCTCCAGCTTCTCCAGGATCAATGTCATATGGAGGAGGGCTGAAGTGACTCAGCCAGGAAAGCCTTGCGGCAGGCTGGGGATGCAAGGGAAGTGGGCTCAGCCAGTCTACCAGGCCTCCTACTTGTCCTGAATTTTTGCATCATAATAAGGTCCAAATGCTCTTCACATCTTTTGTGAACCCCCTTGGAGTCACATAGTTTATAGAATCATTACATGTAGGAGTAGAAGGGATCTTACAGTTCATTTGATTCAACTCCCTTTTATTTCAAGATGAAAACTCAGACCCAAAGAGGGCAACTGAATTGCCCAAGAACAGCCAAAATGCTGCACTCTTCACTTTGTTTCTTTCTTCCCTTTCTTCTTTCTTCCTTCCCTTCCTCTCTCCATTCCTCCCTTTTCTCCTTCTTTTCCTTCTGCAAATATGTATTAACTATCCACTATGTCCCAATATTCTAGGCAGTTGGGACATATCACTGAACAAAACAGTGAAAGATCTATGCTTGGATCCCACATACTACTGGGGGGACAGATATTAAACAACATATGTAATAGACAAGTTTTACAATGATAGACTGTGATAAGTACTAGGGAAAAAAACCTCAGAGTTTACAGGAGGCTGAGGGGAAGGAAGAATGCAGTTTTAAATAGGGTGGTCAGGGCGAAATTTGTTGAAAAGGTGATATTTGAGCAAAGGCTTGAAGGCAGTGAGATTCTGCTGTGTGAGAATCTGAAGGAAGAGTGTTCTACGTAGAGAGAACAGCTGGTGCAAAGGTCCTGAGGTGCAAAGGTCATGCCTGAGGTGGGAGCATATGTGCTTGAGGAATGGCAAACAGCCCAGCGAGACTGGAATGGAATAAATAAAGAGGAGAATGTAGGAGATGAGATAAGAGAAGTGGTGAGTTTATGATTACCTTGTAAATGATTGTAAAGGAATTTGGCTGTTTGTTCTGATTAGAGTGGGAAATCACTAGAGGATTTTTGAGCAGAGGGATAACATCATTTGATTTGTATTTACAAAGGATAATTCTGTCTGCTGTTTCACAGAACAGACCATAGCATAGACTATAAGAGGGCAAGGGTGGGGGGAAGCAGGGATTGCAATTAGGGCTCTTTGCTCAGACAAAGAGGTGGGGAGGTATTCTGGGTATATTTTTCAGTAAGAGCCAGTCACCGTTTGCTATTGGATTGAACTGTGGTGTGAGAGAAAGAGAATAGTCATGGATAACGTCATAATTTTTGACCTGAATGATAGAAAAGATGGAGATCCTATCAACTGAGATGATTAGGTCTTGAATGGAGCATGTTTAAAAGGGCAAATCAGGAGTTTAGTTTTGGATGTGTTGAATATGAGATGCCTGTTAGACATTCAAATGGAGTTAAAGGTTGAAGTCTGGAACTAAGGAAAAAGCTCTGGGCTGAAGACGCAAATCTGAAGGTAGCCATTGCATAGGTGGTTTTTAAATCTATGAGACTAAATGAAATTGTGTATATAAATAGAGAGGAAGAGATGACCAAAGACTCAACCCTGGGGTACTTTAACATTAGGAGGTCAGAAAGAGGAGAAACCAGGAAAGGAGACTAAGAGGACAAAACCAGGGAGGTAGGAGGAAAGCCAGGAGGGTGTGGTGTCCTGGAACTCAAGAGAAGAAAGTATACTTAAGAAGGAGGGAGTGAGGAACCGTGCTAAATGCTGCCGAGGGATCAAGGAAGGTGAGGATGGAAAACTGACCATTGGAGCTAGCCATACAGCAGGGATCTTAGCGACGGTAGTACTGGTGGAGCAGTGGTGAGGAGAGCTGGGTTGGAGTGGATTTATGTGAGAATGGGAGAAGAATTGTAGATAGAGCATATGGACAATACCTTCAAAGAGCTTTGCTACAAAGAAATGAAAGAAATGGGGTGGAACTAGAGGAAAATGGGAACTTCTAGAGAGGATTATTTTTTAAGATAAGAGAAATAACATGTTTGCTAGCTGATAAAGGTGATTTAGTAGAGGGTGAAAATTTGATATGTAGGAGAGAGAAGGCACAATTGCTATAACCATATTCTTCTGTAGGTTAGAGGAGGTGGGATTAAGTACAAAGAGATTGTCTTTAGATAGGAGTATGGTTAATTCATATATTAGCAGGTGAGAAGATGGAAGATGTAGCCTTGAAGACGGAAGGTGGGTAGGAGGGGAGGCAGAATCTGCTAAACTTCCCTTCTCTTGTTTCGTATTTCTCCCTGAAGGAAGTGAGAATTGGCTGAGAGTAAGAATGAGGGAGTTCAGAGGTTTGAGGAGAGAAGGTATGAGAAAGCCTTTGAAACAATGGCAAAGTAAATGGACTAGGAAAGTATAGTGTCCCTCCCTCCCTTCCTTCCTTCCTTCCTTCCTTCCTTCCTTCCTTCCTTCCTTCCTTCCTTCCTTCCTTCCTTCCCTTGCATGTTTACAATACAGCAAGCACTGTGTTCAACTTTGCTTATCTATTTTGGTTATCTATAAGTGCACAGATGATATCTTTTCTTAGTAAAACTCTATATGGAGAGACAGCCCTGTACCAAGTCAGAATCGTGAATGAGTACTCTGGGCATCAGGCTCATCCACTGTCTTCAAGGCCGTTCCTGGCAGGTGGTGATGGGTGATTAGACGAGGACAACCATGATGCCGCTGAGAGTTTTCCACGGGAGATTAGGAATCCGAGATCCAGCAGTGAAACTGAATTTGCCTTCCTCCTACATGCAGGTTCTCGAATTTCGTTATTCAAGGAGACTGTTCTCATAAATCTGTTGACTAGAAATTTGATTTGAGTTATTTCTCAGAACTAGATTAAAATCATTTTGTTATAATGTAGTATTTTCAGGATACATCCAAGCCAAGGCTCATCATTTGAATCAGCAAAAAGATTGTTGGTCCATATTTCTTTTTCAAGGGCTAACGGGACTCTCAACATCTCACAGATGCTTGGAGAATGCAATGTGGATTGGGCGTTGTCTTTATTCACAGGGACCTATGACAGAACAATGTAGAATTTACAGATTGTTGTAATTATAAGAGGGAAATTGAAAGCTTCTTAGGAAATGGAATGGCTAAGTATTCCACTCTAAAAGGCTTTTCTCCTTTCTCAAAATTCTGAGGCTTATTTGAAACATTCTGAGGTTGTCTTTCACAGCATATCATTGACTCTTATTTTTATTATATTGGACTCTCTCTTGACTGTTCCCTTAGTGTATTAACATATTTACATTGCTTGAGGGATCTAAAGTTGCTCAAGATATTTCAGGTTGACTGAAGCTAGACACATAGCTGTAGCTAGAATGAAATTCATGTTAGAGGAATGTTAGGAAGTGCTCGTATATCTAGGGGAGATAATTTTTAAAAATTAGCAAAGATCACTTTTATAATAGAGATAGTGCCATAGTGGCATCATCCCATTTGCCCGTAAACCATGGAGCAGCCTGTGCTTATGTGCATTGTTGACTCTGCACTGTATTCAAGTATAGATTCGTGCATGGGACTAGCTGCCTATCCAACACTCCACCATGACAGATCAGTGTGGCTCCTCTCTCGCTTTGCTGTTGGTCACTTGTAGAACTCCTTGGCACGGCTCCCTTAACAGGACAAGGCTTCCTGACTATAGGTCCATCAGAAGAGTGGGTGTGGAATAAGAAACATATCCTTCACTTGCACCCCCCCGCCATCACCCCATCCTCAACATGTACCTCTCAGAGTTGCATGTGGGTTCTACACTTTACTGAAGAGTTGAAAGGGGAAATGTTAAACTATAGGTTAAATTTGACTTTTTGCAATGTCCAAGGGAAAAGCATAGAAGAATTAAAACCTTCGGATGGGTTCTTTGGCAGAGTACCCCCTGGCTCCTGATCTTACTCCTCTGCATTTGTGCATGCCTCTCCCTGTCACAGCTGATTCTGGTTTCTTTTTTTAAAACTTCAGGTTTGTGACTCTCCACCCACCGCATAGAAAACCCCAGTCTTTACATGCTGGGACTCCAAAATTCTTGATCCATGCAAGAAGCCCCTTGGTCCACCACTAAACCATCTCCCTTCAGAGCTTTCCCTGAGAATAGTCTTGGAGCCCCACGTTTGGGTCCAGACATGTCTACCTCCTTCCCAGTTGAGACAAGCTCTTTCTTTCAGGAAACTCGAGGAAATTCTCTCTTCTTCCTTCCCTTCTCTCTGAGATAGCTAACATAACAATTTCTAGGAATTTGGACTTTCACAGAGGCAGGAATATGGGTCATCTGTACTACAGTGCCTTCAGTTTTCTGTACTACAAAACCTCCAGTTTCAAGGAACTGCAAAGAGCTTGGCTACTTTCTTGGATTAGAAATGGGATAGGAGGAAAAAAATACAGAGACCAAACTAAAACTAATATCTCAATCATTTTACCACATGTATTCATGTTAGCATCATATGTGTAAGTTCCCTTACCATTTGAAGAAAATAATAACCACTATCTCTGGGGTACAGTGTGAAATTTCCTTAAAATCTTCTTTTCATAAATCACAGAAATATCTTAAGATGTGATAGTGTGTATCTTAGGTATGCTTTTCCCAGGGTCTTCCAAGAAGAAAATTCTGAGATGAAGATTCATATGAAACTATTTTTAGAGGAACTCTAGAGATAGTGCAGGTCACACTTTAAAATTGCCTCAATTAGAAAGCAAATGAGATAGAGTATTTATACCCCAGCACCTGTTAGTGATTGGTTAAGGACTATAGGGGCAACATCAATTCCCAGGCACTTGGAATGCTTTTCAGGCACCCAGGCAAAATGGTCTCCTGCAGCCTGAGGGTAGTCCCCTGACAAAGAGACTAAGGTACTGGATAATGGGAGTGTGGCAGATTGTGTTTTCCAAAATGGTGCAACACTGTGTTCCACTTTAAGTTGTCTCCTAATGGGACATTGAAATTTCTCCCACTGAGACGTGGAGGTCTACATTTTTTTTCTGCTTGAACCTGTGCAAACCTCTATGACTGGCTCCAGGGATAGCACACAGCAGAAGTGATGCTGCAGAGGCTTGACTAAAAAAGACCATGCATCTTCTGCCTTCTTCTCTTGGGAGATTGGCCTTTGGAGCCCTGAGCTGCCAAAATGTCTGAGGCCAGCATTCTGTTAGGCAGCCAGGATGCCCCATGGAGAAACCCAAATTGCAATCCATGTGAGTGAGCCAGCTTGGAAGTGGATCCTCCAGCCCCATCAATTCTCTCGTGTGACACCGTAGAGTCCAGAGTCAAGATGAGCTGTTCCCATTGAGCTCTGCTCACGCTGAAGATTTATGAACAAAATGATTAAAATGATGTTTTAAGCTGATAAGTTTTGGGGTGTGTGTGTGTGTGTGTGTGTGTGTGTGTGTGTGTTTAACATATGGAAGATACATCATCTTTTACCACCTAGCTTTGGAGGTTGTATAGCAGCATTTCTCTAAGGTCACAGACCCATCCAGGTTCAAGGGGAAGGAAAATAGATCCAAACTCTCAATGACAGAAATGTCAATGTCATATTACAAGAAGAGCTTGTGGGATGGGAAATCTTATTGCGGCCACTTGAAAAACACAACCTGCCTCCTGTGAAAACCTGAAGAACACTGGGCACTGTTGGGGAGAGATGCTTCTGAAGGCTGACCTAGGTAGTGACTAATCTCTACCAGACTCAGGGGCTTTGGCTTATCTGTCTTTGCATGTTTTGCACAGAGAACACTGTTGGCTTCAAAGCACTTTTTCAATGAATGTTTACTGTATAGATTAATGGATGATATCATATAAATTCCATCTGAATCAATTCCCAGCAACAGTCGTTCCAAGTTCATTGAGGGACTAAGAGGACTAAAAAGCTTATGATCTTAAGAAGCCTTAATTAGATGTTGATGGCAGTGGTGGGGCAGACCCTGATCCCAGTTGGCAGAAATGACATAGATACTACCAGTGGTCTCAGCAAGGTCAGGATCCATGGAGAATGAGACAAAGGAAGCAGCGCTGCTATATAAAGCCACCATGCAGTGGATCGGATATAATACCATTGGCAACAGCAGTAATAATAATAATGGTTATATTATAAACAGTGACAATAATTGTAATATCAGCCAGATTTTCTAGAGAACCATCTACGTGCCAAGGGCTTTATAAAAATTATCTCTTTGATCTCGAGAAACATCAAAGCAATGTAGGCATTATTATCCTTATATTTTTAGATGTCAAAACAGTGATTAAGAGATATTAAGTAATTTTGCCAAGATCACATACCTATTAAGAGTAGAACTGGAATTTAAACCAAAATAGATCTGATACAAAAGTCTGTGCTCACTCTACTGTATCCTGTGTCCTCCGTAGGAAACTTTCAATGGCTCCTGAGAATCTCAGACCCCTCCTTGGAAAGATAAGGGATTTGGAGGTTTGAGGTGTCAAGAATTCTCAGGGTTGAAATAATTTAAATAGTTGCCAAATTCTTGATGGTTCTCCTGACTGGTGTGATCTAGAATGCAAGAATTATATTAAAATAGAAGGTGAGTGAGTATTTCACTGGGAAGAACTTTATTCATTAGTATTTTAATTTGCCTGTACAATCATCCCTCAGTATCCATAGGGGATTGGTTCCACAACCTCATGCAGATACCAAAATATAAGGGACAGATGCTCAAGTCCCTTATATAAAATGGTGCAATATTTGCATATAAGCTATGCACATACTCCTGTATACTTTAATTATCTCTAGATTTCTTATAATACTTAATGCAATGTAAATGCTATGTAAATAGTTGTTATACTGTATTGTTTTTAAATTTGTATTGTTTTTATTGTTGTTAGTTATTTATTTTTTCAAGCATTTTTGATCGGTGATTGGTTGGATCTGTGGATACGAAGGGCTGACTGTACTTTGGTGCTTTGACTCTTACAGACATAGCCCTTACATTACAGTCTTTGCTTGAATGGAACGAGATAAGTTTACTGCCATTTCATCTTATTCCTGGAGTGTCTCAAACTACCTCATTATGTGTTTGCAAATGATCATTCAGAAAAACTATTTTAAATCAGGGTTTATGAAGACACCAACCTATTTCCTATTCATTTTGCTTCAAGCACTACTTATGGATTCACCTCTATTATAATTACCTCTTTTTAAGTCAGTTTTTAAAGTATTCATTTTCATCAAAGTTTTATGTGCACATGATTTAAAGAGTCAAACAGTGATACAAGGTTTGACATAAAAACAGTAGCCCTCACTCTACTCCCATTTCTCCCTCCTTAGGGGCAACCATTTTCATCTCTTTCAGTGAATTCTTTTGATATTTTCTACCATATATTTGAAAAACTTTCCTTTATTTTGTTAGGCATTATCTATTGAATTCTTAACTTGAGAGGATTTAACTCTCTCAATTTCCACACTGCCCCCCAAGCATCATACCTCCCCTCTCCTGTCCTACTAATATGTTATATGATAGTACAATAACATCAGTCAGAATCATACTCATTATTTGCACTATGACAATGTAAATAATTTACAACTGAGTCATGTAGTATAGTCTAATAATTTTTTGCATTGTTTTTACTTTTCCATAGTGAAATTGTTTTTTATTTGTTTGTTTGATTGCTTAATTTTCTATGCACCTTTCTCTAAATGATGCCCAGATTTTCGGCGAGCTGTCCAAATCACCTCTCAGTATATTTCAGATGCATCCAGCATTATATTGATTTCATTTTCCTGGAGAAATCTGTCCTGGAGCTGTCTTATTTGCTGCAATATGTACTGGTTGGTTTCTATGCTGGGTGCCAGGTGCTATTCTGGGATTACCCTTCTCCGTCAGCTTGAGGATTCCAGTGTTGTTCTCCTTGTTTCCTGAACCTAGGGAACAGGTTTTCTCTTTGGTTTACTTCTTTATTTTGATGGAACACATTCACCTGTAAATGCCTGATAATGGTTACCTGAAAGGTAAACTATAACTCTAGAGATACATGTTTGGGTAGTAAAACTGTAGAGACAGACTAGGAAGTTTAGAATAATGGTAACCTTGGGGGGAAGACAGTGGTTAGAGATTGGAAGGGGTCCTATGGAAGCTTATAAAGATGGAAATGCTCTTTTATTTTTCTAGCTTGGTTGGTGGTTACATAGATGCTCTCTATTTGATAAGTCAATAAGCTTCTCATTTCTGTTTTGTGCACTATTTTGTCTTGGTGATATAGTTGAACATAAAATGGGTAAACATGAAAGAAAGGCTTAAATTAATACTTGATAATAATTTAAGTTATGATTATTATTATTGTAAGGCAGCAGGTTCAACCAGTGGAGATTTCTCCACTCCTGGCACATCTGACAGTGTCTCTAGAGATGCTGTTGGTTGTTTGAATTGGGCAACAGTGCTACTGACATCTATTAAATTGAGGCCAGGGATCCTGCTATGCATCCTGCAGTGCACAGAACAGCTCTCCACAGTGAAAAATTATCTGGCCCAACATCTTAATATTGTTAAGGTTGAGAAACCCTGTGTTGTAAAACACCTTATGTAGTATGTAATACCTAGAAGATCTCAATGAATGGTCATCCTTATATCATCACAAACTACATTCTTTACTTATATCTGTTTGCAGCTTTCTTGTCAGTTATATCACTGTTTCAATATGATAATAATGCATTATTTCTGATTCCTTAAAGGTCAAATATTGGATAAACTATAAATAGGTAAAAATAATGAAATGGTAGTATTTCCTCTTAAGTCACTTGACTGGGGTAATGTCCTATTCTCTAGTAATGAACTCTGCTCTGCAGAGAGTCACCAGATATAACAGACATATGCTGCATCCATCTCCTTTTGTTCTCAATGACAAGGGCCATCTCTTGTCATCTTGAAGCTTTTGCCCTGTAAATTCAGTCTATTTCATCACAGTCTGCCCCCTCCGACAGCAGTGGCAGAGGTCAGTGCATGTCATTTGCATCCCTTTACATACTCTCTAGGAACTTGGACCAAGGGGTGCAACTCAAGGGCCATTGGCACATTGAGCCTTTCTTTCTCTAGACATATCTAAAGACCTATTGTGCCATAGTGGCTGGCTTTTTCCAGCTGCAATGATCAGATTACTAGATTAAGGTGATCTCAAATAATATTTAAAAAAACACTAAGAGTAGATTAATAATCCAAAATCAGTGCATCAATCGATATTCTCCCGAGTAAGAAATAACCTCAAAAAGGGAAGAAAGAAACTGAATTGATTCTATGGCATATTGATTTGGTGGAACAAGTGTGAGTCAATGATTAATCTGATTTTTCAGTAAATCTTTATCTGACTTTAAAATATAAGTAGAATAGTACATTGTAGCTCTTTTAGTTCAAACAATTTTCCTGTAAATCATTTCACTTCTTCCCTAAACCACTCTCCTGTAAAAA
Source organism: Avahi laniger (assembly GCA_963575035.1). Taxonomy (NCBI): domain Eukaryota; kingdom Metazoa; phylum Chordata; class Mammalia; order Primates; family Indriidae; genus Avahi; species Avahi laniger. The sequence goes on along the minus strand of CAUYSK010121356.1, from coordinate 28,039 downwards.
ATTAATGCTTTTTTTTTTTTTTTTGAGACAGGGTCTTGCTCTGTCACTCAGGCTAGATAGAGTGCAGTGGTGTCATCATAGCTCACAGAAACCTCAAACTCCTGACCTTAAGTGATCCTCCTGTCTCAGCCTTCAAGAGTGCTAGGATTATAGGTTTGAGCCACCATGCCCAGCTGAAAAATTAATGCTTTTTAAACTTTGGAATTCCATAAGCCGAACTAGGTATGATTTAACAACTCAATCCATCCATTTGTACCTATTTCTGGTATCATATCTTGTGATTTTATACTTTTTATTTCTTTCGAGTATATGTGTGCATTAGGCAGCAAGTTTCTCCTGGAGGCTTTCTCCTGATCTGCATCATCCTGTCATAAGTGATCCATGGATACATATTTTAAACATGCATTAATGAGGGATTCTGATTATTTTGGTTTGGCTCTTTTGTTCCAGGATGGATAAATTTCTCTTTCTCTTTAATATTAGTACTTGATCACTGTTCAAGACAGTTATTCATGGCACAATGAAAATAGCCAAGATCTTGGTTTAGTTGGATCTCAGCTCTGCCACTTCCTGACGTGTGGAAAAGTTCATTCAATCTCCGTGGCGGCTCAGAAAACAGTACTCCAAAATGAAGGCCTCAGAAGCAACCTCACAAGCAAAAGTTTTTCTCTGATCTTCTCAGTCCTCCTGCCTCTGAGTCTCATTCTTCCCTGAGGCTAGCCGTAGAAATTGGAATCTTTCTTCCCAAGGCTGGTCATAGAAACCAGAACCCTTTTTCCCCGAAAGCCAGCCATAAAACCTGAAATTATTCTGTGTAAAAACCGGCCATAAAAAAATTACCTGATCTACCTTGTTCGACTATAGTTCATAAGACCCCCATTCCCGTGAGGGCCCTGCCCCACACCCAGGAGGAAGGAAGGCTGCTCAGAGAAGCCAAGAAGAATCTAGACAGGCCTTGCTGGGTTTCCCCACTCAGTCCATTAGCGTTAGATCGCACCTCTTTTGTTCAGTCATATTTCTACACTGCCGTCCATACTTTGTTGAACCAAAGCATAAAAATGGACGATTTTCTCTGTATCTTTGGGTCTTCATTCTGAAGGCTCCTGTATATACACATTAGATAAATTCATATGCCTTTCTCTTATTAATCAATCTGGCTCATGTCAGTGATTTTTTGGTAAAGCTTTAGGGGCTTGAGGGCTGTGGCCCCTATACCTTGCGGTGCCTAAATTTCCTAATCTGTAAAAGGAATAGGTACTTACTATGGTCTGAACATTTATGAAAATGGGAAGGGGGATGTCATGAGCTTTTAGATGGGCAATTTGACCCAGAAAGGAATGTGGAAGAGAAAGGCTATTATGAACGTCACTAAATAAGTAAGGACTAGGAATTATGTTCTTAGGAAAATTCAAAGACTTAAAATTTAGTTTGGCTGACTGTGGAAAGAGGAAAAGGAAGAGAAAGTAACTTTTTGAGTGTCTTTATGCCCAGCATATGTTAGGTACATTTACACATTTTGCCTTGTTTAATCGTTACAATAGTCCTATAAGGTAGATATTAGTTTGCTTTAATCCGTAGGCTTGCCGGTGACTTATAACATGGTCTAAGTGCCAAAGATGAGCTGTTCCCATCAATCCTTGCCCCTGGGAATCAAGAAACAGAGATAAAGACAGAATGAGCCAACTTACCAACAGCAGTGGAAGTGGAGAGAGGACCTGGAGAGGATGTGATGGCACTTCAGAGTTACAGTGTGGGCACTCTTGACACAGAGGGAATTGGTTAGTCAAGCAAGGGGAAAAGAGTAAACGCCCGAGGGAAACTGGGAGGGAAGAAAAGGAGAGTAAGAGAGAGAGGGAGAGAGAGGCCATACGGTTCAGGAGATACTTAGGGAGAGTGAATACCTCGTCTCCATGGCTGCCCAAGGTCCTGTTAATTCTGCAGTTCCAAGCCAAGTATGTCCCCATCTAATCCCTGGCTTGGGATCTTATCATAATATTACAAGGAAACAAACACATGATCCCCAGAGAGCCTCTCCAGAGTGTTGACTGATTGCCAGGCACTGTGCTTATAGACAAGGAAAGCCATCAGGGACACAAGGCTATAAGGGACAAACGAGATTTGTCCCAGGGCTTCTACGTGCAAATTTTCTCAGAGCTTGCTCCTAAATTGCCTGGCCAATGACAATGAATGAGGGTGGGGCTCCTATCCTATGGAGCTATACACTGTATGTAGGACCAAAGCAGTGAGTTATTAATACCTGATCAACCTTCCTTCCCCACAGTGTTCACTGTCTACTCTACCTCTTGTCCTCAATACCAGGACAGTTCAACCAAATATTTATAAAGCAAAACTGTGTATGGTGTAGCCACCACTTCGGAACTTCTCTCAACCCTTACCTTTTACCATTTGCCTGTTCTTGATTTTCTTGAGTTCCTGATCTGCATACTCTGATATCTTCGTTCCATAACCATGAACTTGACCTGACCTCAGGTCTTCAGAACAAGGGCTTTGCAGCTGGGCTTTCTAGTATTAAAACTTTGTCTTCAGAATTTTCTGTAACACCTCTGCTGTGTATCATTGCTGCCTGAATTTCCCTTGGCAGCATCTGGCCATCATACATAGTGCCTTGCAAGAGGAAGGGGGCACTCAGGCATTCTCTTAAAGTATGTTTTTTAACATCTGCACTGGTGGGGCCAGTAGCCACCACATAGAGCAGCCTGTACGTGAGTCATTTCTGCAAAGGATTGGGATGGAAGACAGGGAACAGAATTTAAACGAAGTTAGGATCCTGTGCTTCTGGGTAGCTAGCGAGTTCCCCTCTATCACTGAGCCCTCAACAGGATACAAGAGAGAAGTCTGGTAGGTGAGAGTTTTATACTGGCGCCCTGAATAACTTATATGTGTGGCAGGAATCCCACGCCACTGATAAATTGATTGCTTGGTTCAGTCATTCATTCTCTTGTTTATTACACATTTATTAAATACCTACCATGTGCCTGGAAACTAGCAACAGATCTGTTAGCAACAGACCTCTTGCTTCCATGAAATTCTTCAGTCATTCTATTTCCAAAAATAAGCATTGTACCCTATGGCCAGATGTGAGGCTGGGGTATGAACAGGAAGGCCCCATTTTCAAGCTGTGCTAGTTGCTGAGAAATTATCAGGACAATTAGATTTACTCTCATTTCCCAACAGCCAGCTGCACGGTGCAATCTGCGCTCTTGGAGGCAGTAAGCACTTTAGAGTAGAGTCCACGTAGAAAGAGTTTTCTGCTGAAAACCAGTGCAGTCACAGAGCAGGCAGTCTAACCCTTGGCTTGGCCAGTGTCTGAGCTACGCTCTGTATTCAGAAAATATAGAAAAGCCTAAAGAAGAATTTTATATTGTTTATAATCTAACCTTCCAGACATAATCTTGTGCAGAAAATGAGATTTTACACACACACACACACACACACACACACACACACAATTTGCATCAGGCTTTTCCCACTAATATTATATCTTGAAAACTTTCCCACATCATTAAATATTTTTAGAATGTAATTTTAATGGCTGCCTACATTTCATTATTTGTATACGTCTTAATTTATTTAACCATTTTTATTGATTTTGATTTTTCTTTATTATAAATAGTGCTTCTATGAATGTTCTTTGCATCTCTGATTATTCTTTTAAATAGATTTTTAAAAGAACTACTAGATTTAGAAATTTTAACTTTTTAAGGCTTTTCCTCCGTATCACAAAGTTTTTTTTTCAGACTGAAAGTATTAAAATGCATCCCATCAGCAATGTATGCAAGTAATTAGCAAACTGTACTCTCTCCTACATTGTGTATTAACATTTTTTCTACTAACGAATTAGTTATCAAATTATTTATTGAAGGCTAAAAAGAGCCTCTTGTTAAATTTGAATATTTATTACCCTTTTCTGAATATTTCCCTGGGAGGGATGAAGAGAGGGACATAAGTGTCCAGAAAGCCATAATTGCTTTCTGCATACTCTGATGTGACTTCATCTTGCTGACAAGAGACATTGTCAATGATTCATCTTCTTGTTCACCCTCAGCCCCTCAAAACACCGGTCTTGTTGACATGCTGATTTCCTGCTTCTCTTTCTGGCTGATAAAGAAGTCAGAATGTACTTAGGGGTATGATATGACTTGGATCTGCTGATTGGGATCTGAGAAAGGAAAAGTTATTAAGATTTTCTTCCCTACTTAGCATTTTGACCCTGACTTACAATTGACTTACAATTGATTGGGATCTGAGAAAGGAAAGGTTATTAAGATTTTCTTCCCTACTTAGCATTTTGACCCTGACTTACAATTGACTTCACAAAGAGTCTCAACTTCAGGTTTGTGACACCTCCAGATGTCTTCAGTTATACCCAGGGATGTAAGGAGATTTTTTTTCCAAAGGTAATTACATATAATTTAATTTCAAAATTAATTTAAAAATGTTAGGGGCAGAAAATAGTATCAAGTAAATGAAGTAAGATTTCTTCTATAGTGTAATGGTTATAGCACTTTGGACTCCGAATGAAGTAAGGTTGCTCAGCTCCCTGAAGACTGGCAAATCATTCCTTAATGGCAAAGGCCCTTCTTCTATGCTGGGTGGTTTTACACAGCCATGCTGAGGACAGGGAGGTAAGGTTGACTGGGATGGGACCACAGCTAGGATTATCTGCTTACTGAGATGAACTAACAGTTTGGGGAACAGAACTAATTGTGGAAGCTAGAAAAAAGTGCAGCCTGGGTGTATAACATAGTATCTAAATAATACGGCAGCAGGCACTAGCTGATGTGATAATACTGGGTGGTATTAGAGGTCAGTTTCACCAGGAATTAATGGAGATGTGCAACACAGTGTGAAAACAGATGGCTGTAGTGAATTAGCCCTGCGGTCCCCACACCCCGGACTGCAGACAGGTGCTGGTTGGTGGCCTGTTAGGGCCAGGGATGCACCATCCATGGAAAAATTATCTTCCATGAAATTTAGGCAACTGGGGGGTGAGGGGGGCACAGCAGAAAGTGAGTGAAGCTTCAAAGCTTCATCTGTATTTACAGCTGCTCCCCATCCCTCACGTCACTGTCTCCCCACCCCCCATCCGTAGAAAAATTGTCTTCCATGAAATCTGCCCTTGTTGCCAATGTGATCAATATTTTAAGGAGGGCTTCCAACATATTGTATGTGTCCAGACATTATGAATATAGGACCAGAACTAGTTCCTGTCTTCCTGGAAAGAGTAAGGTGGTTGAAGGACCTACAGAGATTGGGACCCTGGGCAGGCAAAAGATCAGGGCATGAGGTTGTCACTTCTCTTAGAAAACAGAAGTTCTATAAGCTGAGCAGGGTCCAGGGCCAGAGCTACTTTACAACCTAAGCGACAAAGCTGGATGATGGAATGTTGAGCAAGAGCTTTAGATAATCTCCCGCCTCAGAACTGGCGTGGTCCTGGGACAAGCTGGCAACTGAGGAGTCCAAGAGGCTGTGGGTGCAGTTGTGCTGGGCCTGGGACCAGGCAGGCCTGTCTAGGCCAGGAAGACAGCACAGATAATGCTGTTCATGCTTTTTTCCCTGCTTGGGATCAACACAGCGTCCTGTCTTTTGTATGTATAGACTGAATGAAGACATTTTCTATCCATCCCTCTTATTTTACCTTCCCTCATTTATTTTTCAGAAGCCATTTATCAACCCCCCGATGAGGAGGATGAGATGAGAGGCCTGAGAAAGAAAGTGCATCAAACTTCCCTTACCAACATCATTACTGTCAGGAAGGAGGTAGACGAAGGCTGCAGGGATAGCACATCCATCTTTTTCTACCAGGGTGTTCTTTAAAGTGATTCATGATGCCAGAGCTGTCCTCCACCACAGCACACTTGGCATTTACTACGTCCATGACAAAGTTACAAAAGTTTTGTGCAAGCAGAGCTTGGGGAAAAAAGTTGAGTTTAAGAGGAACATGGAGACTGTTATTTTTCCCCCTATCCTGGTCAACAATCTATCTACTTTTCAAAGCTCCTATAGTTGTGCAGTGAACAGAACACAGGCTTGGAGACCAAATAGACCTGGGCTTGAATCCCAGCTCCCCCATTTGTTAGCTGAAACTGACCCTCACTTTTTTCATTTGTGAATTAGTTTCCACCTTGCCTGCCTCCAGGATTGCTTTGCATCTCAGTCAGAGCAATACAGGTGGAAATTCTCTGTAGAGTGAAAGTGTTACACAAGCAGAAATTATGGTTACTGAGTGAAAAGAATCATTGAAATAATAAATTACCAGTTCTCTAGGTTAATCTTCCACCTGTAACTCTAACCCTGGCCACAATATGGAGACAAGCATGAAATGCTTTAAGGCACCAGATCATCAGAACTAAGTCAAGGTCAGCTAAAAGAGCCATTCACAGCCATCTTACATGTGGTCATATGCTAGGAAGGGAAGAGTTAGCTGGAGGAGGACTGCAACCCAATCTCCTTCTTTATTGGGGCGGTATTCCTGGAAAAGAAAGAAGGCAAGAGACCTGGTCAAATCTCCTGGCAAATATGCTAAAGACAGACTTCTTGGAAAATAAGCTTAATCCTTCTCTATAGAATGCTTTAGCAGAATTCTAGGTTCCTTATCATAATCCTGGACCTATGGATTTATGAGTCTTGGCTCCCTGGAAAGTGGCAGGCAAACTATGTCACTATCTATCTGAGCACAAGATGACCTGTTCTGTAAGTGATGTGAATTGCACATGTTGCTTAGAGACGCATGGGTTAATCTGGGCCTGGAGTGTGGCCTGCTGTGGCAAGAGAAGACTTGGGCATTGGAGGAACGAGGCCACTGCTTGCCTTGTCTGTGCCTGGTGATTGTCTGTATCGTTGACATTATTGGTAAAGCTTGATCCTGGATAAGACCTCTGATTCATGTTAGTCTGATTCAACCAGTGAATCCTCTGTGTTAGCTCATATCCCTTCCTTAAAAGTGGGTTGGAGCCCTCAAAACAGGAATTACATGCTCATTATTCCTTCCAGAGAGCACACATTTTCATGGGCACTGGCACAGCTGTGGTTGGACACAACGCAGTGACAAGTGGGGACTCTTGTGTCTCTACAATCCACACAGGGGAAGAGCTGAGGGGAGGAGTCGTCAGATCCAATCCTGCTTCCCTCAGCCGTTTCTCTACCGTCAACTCCTTCTCTAAACCTCCCTCCCAGTAAAACATACATTGGGCCTCAATCACCAGATGCTCTGCCTCAGCTCGTTATTACTTCATTAGGCCTCATTAGCACTGAGATTAGTAGAGTTTTCCAGAGTCTTCAAAGCCATCCCTTCTCCTGAGACTGCTATTTAATCTACTGTCCTGTAGGATCCCTGTAGACCCTGTTTCCATCTGCTTATTGAGTGTGTGACCCTCATATAGATTCTTCTTTCTCTTCTTAGAATGGTTACTACATTTCCTGGATCTCTCTGGCTCACTCAGAAGTTCCTGTCTTCACTCTTTTTTCATTACATGCATTGAGAAGAAATACAGCTATACTTCATAGACAGCTAGAAACATAATAAAACACTTTACACATCTGTATTCACCACGCACTTACATGGAAGCATCAGAGTAAAATTTCATGCATTTGTAGAGGAGTTGTCTCAGAGTTTTTTACCCACAAATATTAATTTCCTGCTGTGCCTTGATGGCATTCCTAAAACCTTTGACAAATGGGCCTGTTGTTGTGTGCTGTTCTGCTTCTATGGATTTATTCTGTTACAGGTGTCCTTGGTATTTAAAAAATCAGTTTGAGAGGAAGAAAGGTGTTACTTCATGGGAAGAAAGCCATCTGACTCACTTTTAAAGGTGTACATTGAAAGCTTTGCAGGAGGAAGAGACCTATCTAGGTTGACTGTATGTCCCTTTCAGTATTCTCATTGTGCCACTTGGATAGGCAGGAGCAAGCAGTGTGGTAAGATGGTAAAAGGGTACGAAACTTGAAGTGAGATGATCCTGAGGAGAGGAGACTCCTCTTTTATACTTAGGAACTGTATCACCTTGGGCCATCCTTTCTACTCTCTGGCCCTCATTTGCCTTATGTATAAAATTGAAATACATGGATCCATCGAAGGGTGGTCGAGAAGGTCAAGCACAACGGTGGATGTGAAAGCATTTTGTAAACTATAAAGTACTACAAAGAAATGTCTTTATTTGATATTTCAAATAAAATGGACTTGATTTGCTTTCTGAGCTATCCCTCTTACCCCTGTTTCCACCATGATTGGAATATTTTAAAAATTGGTAAACATTTAATGTGGGAGGTTAGGTTCTATCAGGCTCTTGGCAGACCATCTGCTAAATGAATTCTGAGATCTGTTCAAAAGAGAGCAGAAATTCTAGGGACCAAGGTACACATCCACATGCATGCACACGCAGATCTGCACACACTCATGCACTTGTGCACACACACATCCCTTCCCCCAAATCTTAGAGCTATTATTTCTTTAAATCACGTGATGAAAAAAAGCCTGGTTGTTTCTCCCACAGCTATTTGTAATGCCACCTGGGAAAGCAGTACTGGTGCCTTTTGAACCGGTGCCTACATGCTGACTTGGGAGTTAATGGTGCCTGGGAAGTCGAAAGGGAGAGGAAAAACAGGATACCTCAAAAAAAGGGTCATCTTGGGATAGGAATAAGGATTATTTCTCTTATTTGGGGTAGAAATAAAGGTTACTCCCCACAGCAAGGTTCTGTGGTTATCTTAGTGCAGACTTTCTGGGGACTGATCCCTTAGCTTTGCTCCCATCCCTGACTTCGTGCTGTTATCTTATGGAGACGGTTGAGAAAAAAGCCAGGTCTTGTCACTGAACTCTTACGATATTCCATTTACTCCAACAGAGGGGCCAGAATAGCAGGATGGACTCAGCCAGCTCTCTGGTGGTCCAGAAAGTTGGAACCAAGGCACTCTGAGCAAAAAGGCCCTGACTGGGATATTTATTAGTTAATCTAGACTTGTATGGTTTAAACCAGGTATATATACCTAGTAATAGTTCCAAAATCTTTGACTTTTCATCAAATAAATCTTTGGTATTTGTATAAAATAGGACTGAGAAAAACTAGCTGTTGAATTATGGTTGCTCTTCAGCTCGATTTCCAAACATTTGGTGCAATGGAATCAGATGCATCTCAATTCAAATCCCACAAACTAGTTTGGAGATCATGGACAACAGGATTAAGCTCTCTGCAGTTTATTTATCTAGAAAATGTTGATAATAATAACCTTTTGCGATCTTATAGAACAAAGGGAGAAAAATTGAACAGTTGTCTACGATAGAGTAGATACTCACTAAATATCAGTTCCTCTCCCTGTCCCCCTTCCTACCTCTGATTCCCCTTGTTTTCCCTGGACAACTACCCCCCGTTCACAACTGCTGTTTAGGTTTAGATTGTTTAAAAGTCAACTGTCTTCAAGCTGATGGAAATAACAACAGTACCTATCAGTACCTGTCTCATGGGTTCACTGTAAAGGATAAATGACATAATACAAATAAAACAGCACAGACCTGGGCAAATAGCAGGTGGGTACAGGTTAGCTAGAATTTATCGATCTTCTACTAAGTGGGGAAGAAAGGAAAAAACAGTCTTTGAGTCCGAAATCTAGCCCATCCTTCTTTGTTCCCCCAGTGGTACACCAGAACTCAGGCATCCTGGGTCTGAATCATTCGCTTCCAAAAGTCCTCAAAATATTGCCCTGTTCCCAGTGACCTGACACTGCACTTCAAGTCAGTGAGGACCTTGTCTCTGTTCTAAGCTTTATTGTTTGACCTGTCACAGTTGGATTTGTTGAGCCCTTTCCCAGAATGTAGACTGTGCAATGTTTCTGAAAAATTCTGTGCAGGGTTATCCTGTGTTGCTGGGCTTGGGGTGTGAAGGTGAGTGTGGGGCTGGTGGTGATCCAGGACAGGGGCGGGATAAAGGTTAGGTGGCAGGATGTAGAAATTCCCCATTTTACAAAGGAAGAAACATGTCCTAATTTTGTCCTTTTCTGGTTCTAGCCTCAGATCACGATGCAAAGCCAAACACATCTCCCCCAACGCACCTACAGCAAGCTAAGGACAGCACCCGGTTCCAAATTACAGCTTTGTGTGCCAATTCTTCTTACTGATAAAATCAGAACTCAGTTTTTTTTTTAAGTTTCAGGATAATAGAATAAATAATAATACCAATAAAGAGGTGAAAAAAATCCCTACCCAGAAATGCATATTTGTGGCATAAGAAATATGCAGTTATTTTAAGTGTGTATATGGAACTGATTCATTAGACTATAAAATTTTCTAAAATGCTTTTCTTTCTGGGCATCCCCTAAATCAAAATGTGTAGGCAATGGAAGCATGCCATATTAATAGTAAAACAACTTTCTCTATTTTTTTTTTTGCAAAACAGGAAGAAAAATTACCATTTTAAAAAGGAGAAAAACTGAATGTAGCCACTTTTACAGGCTAAGGAGGTTTTATTTTACATCAAAGGAGATGGAGAATTAGAAATCTATATTTATGGCCTCTTTGAGGTTGAAAATTGAGTTTCTTTTCTCCCGGGGGGCAGCAACTCAAAGGAGAGGATGGTAGACAGGGAATAGCAAGGTTACTCTGCATATTAAACCTAATAAATTGAGAAAAATTTAGAATTTCTAAGGACCACCCAGGAAGAGATTGGGTATGTGAAAGGCAGGGGAACTGGAAGAAGACAGACAGGTCTGGGGAAGCTACAGAGAACTAGAGGGCCCTAAATTGGCAGGAAGCCAGTGCCGAAGGGGGGAGGGGTGTGGAAACACAACCAGTGAGAGATTGTGAGAAGGACGGGCACATTTCAGAGCAAAAGTGTCTTACTTTTCAGCATTAAGAGGATGTCTTAAATTATTGTAGTCCCCATTCTATTGCTTCAAACCTTGAGTGATGTTTGGTTGCACAGACGCTATGTCTGTGGTGCTTTGTGCAGAACGAAGGGTTAAGCTGCATTCCCCTGGGCTGATGAGGTGCAGGAAGAACAGAGCAGTGGCAGGAGCAGGGAGGCAAAGTAGAGATTGCGTCTTGAGTCCCCAGAGGAAGCAGGAGACCAGATATTAAGATAAGATGGCCAGGGGACAGATTAAACTCTTTGGGAACCCTCAGAAACATTGCAGGGGACACCGGGAGAGGAACGGTGTGGGCGCCGGACTTTCCATAGGAAAAGGACAGAGGCTTCCGAAGTTCTGATTGAAAATTAAAGGACAGATAATTCCCAGAGGCTTAAGGATGTGAATCCTCCAGAGGCAGCTGCTGTGTGTGTGTGTGTGTGTGTGTGTGTGTAGGGGGTGGAATATGTGGGCCAGGCAATTAACAAGTGCTGACACCTTTTCCACACGCATCTCTTCACACTTGAGAGAGCTATTTTGTATAAGTCATAGGGCTGAAAGGGAACACAAAAGCTTTGACGTGTGGTTCTTGACAGTTGCAGGGCGGAAGGTGTGATACCTTTCCTCACCCATCATGAGGGTCACACCTGACACTTGCATAACCAAAGGCAGGTTAACAAGAAAAGTGTAGCAAGGTTTTTTAAATCAATGCTTTACATGATGTGGGAGCCTTCAAAAATGATGACACAAAGTCCCAGGGAAAACTGTTTTTGTCCTTAGGATCTATGAAGAATGGACAGCTGTGTAGAAATGTGATTGTACAAAAGGGTATGATCTAATGGTAATAGCTTGAGAGGGGAAACCCAGCAAGGCCTGTTGGTTCGGGTCTGTTCGGTGTAGCATTCTTAGGGACAGGACCCCTCTGGAATGAGGATCTTTAAGGAAAAAAGGAGAAGGGAGAGAGCAAACCTTGTAGGTTTTATGGTTTGCTTTGGGGAGAGGAGTTCTACTTTCTATGACCCACCTTGGAGAAGAATAATTCTGGGTTCTGTGGCTCGCTCTGGGGAAGAAGGAGGGATGGGAGAAGGAGGGAGGAGAAGGTCAGAGACACCTTTCTTCTGAAGCCTTCCCAGTGTCCTTTAGTTCTAAGTACTCAGCATGACAAGGTGTCATACTTTGGGACATCGTGTTCTGAGCCCCAACACAGTGAACTATCCCATACTGCTGCGTTAGAGGCAATCTAGGTGAGCGACACGGATAGGTCAGGTCAGGCATAAAGTAGTTTTGTAGATAAGCTTAGGATCCTTTTATAAAAGGGGGTCAATTACATTCTTCTTTTCATCATACACCTGTGCTATTATTCCTTTGCAGGCTGCTGTGTAGACTTGTGCTTTTTTGTGTGCTGCAAGAGGGGACCTGGTCAAAGCAGGGAGTGAGGAGCTGACATCAGCCTTCCTGCAGCTCAGAGTGGTGTGTCTGTCAGCTAGTGGAGCCGGAAACTTGAAGGTAAAAATCATAAGCTTATTGCCATTTTTCTTATTTTACTTCTTTTGTGCCTTTTTGCAAATCTTAGTTCAGTGCTTTTTGTACAACATGCCTTCAGAATATTCTTATTGACTGGCCCGATCCTTAAGTTCAATTATTCTGTCCTCACTACAGTGACATTTTTCAATCTCCTCAACTTCCAAAAAAAAAAAAAAAAAAGAGAGACAGAAAGACAGACCAAGAAACACTACATGATATATCCACTTGGCAAGTTCTTGTGCTTTCCTTAAGGGAAATAAAACCATTATTTCATGGGAGGCTTGGGAAATGAAAATTTTCCAATAAAAACTCTTATTATACCTATTGTTTGCACTACTTATCACAGACAGACTTACTTCAGAATTATATGTATGAATTATATATATTGCAACTTGATCTTCCCTGCCAGGGTATGAGTCTTGGTGAAAAGAAGCCATGCTTTATACTCTATGTCTGGGAGGACAAAGAGATTTCATCTTGATACAATCGGTAGTGGCTGCCTGGTGCAGCCTGTTGAGAAAAATGGTAGGGCTGTGTTTGGGCTGGCTCAGCAAGGAACTGCCACAATCAATTAGTAATGCCTGCTGTGGGTACGAAAGAGTGGAGTATGCTGTGCACTATCTGGTCCTGCTCTAGGTACTTTTCCTAGGATCGGCAGAATGGGCACTCCATAAAACTTTATTTTGTCTCATAAACAAAATTCGTAACTCCCAAAAGAGCTTGAGAATTATCACACTACCTCGTCTTCTCTGCATAGGACAAGGAGGTTTGTACACCTATGACTGTATTATTGTTCAAACTGGGGCACTCTTGACAGTGAAAGGGGATTGAACTAATAATTATGCTAGGACAGTGGATCTGTACTGGGACTGTTGCTGATAAACCAGACTTGCCTCAGGATTAACGTCTCTAAGAAGCCTTCTTTCAGTCCAACCTCAGGTCAGCTCTGTGCTGTCAATAGTGCCCAAAGCGTGTTTTTATTGTGGGGCTTATCACACTCTGTTGTATTTAATTAGGCCCTGAGGGCACGGCCTTTAGGAATGGCATTAGTGCCCTTACAAAAGAGACCCCAGAGGGCTCGTCACTCCTTCTACCATGTGAGGACACAGCAAGAAGACAGTTGTCTGTCTGTGAACTCGGAAGCGAGCTTTCACCAGAAGCCACATCTAGGCTTTCTTCTAGGACTTCCCAGCCCCCAGAATATGAGAAATAAATTTCTGTTGTTTATAAGCCACCATGTGCATGGTAGTTTATTACAGCAGTTCGAACAGGCTAAGACACAATAGGTGCTCAACTAAGGTTAAATGAACAAAATTCTGTTACTCAAAGTAAAGTTGTGAGGTTTTTCTATCCACTTATTTCCCTCCCAACTTACTTCCTTTAATATAAAGGAGTCTAAAGGTGGGGGGGGGAATAGAGTTATTTACAAACTGTTCTTCTGTCTGCTACCACAACATGAATTTTTTGTTTCCAGAGGAATTTGTGGATACCGAATCACCTTTACATTCATTGTCTTGCTCCAACTTCTCCACTGTCCTGTGAGTGCGTGGCTTGAGCATTCTTGTCTGCATTTAACAGACGTGCAAGCTAAAGCCCAAAGAGGTTTGGTTATATCTAGGTTCCACATACATACCTAAGGTTATACAACTAGTTAGAGGTGAAAAACAATACTGAGACTTAGTACTTGCAAATATTAATATATATAAAATAGGTTTCCAATTCCAAATCCCACATGCATCTTGCTGCTTTGACTTAGAACGTCTGGTAAACACCATTTGAGAACACTCTTTATGCCTCCTTTGGTTTATAAAGACTGGCAGAGTCAGTAGGAAAGGAATTTAGGAGGAAAAAAAGTCTGTGAAAATGATGATGTTCCCAAGATGTTATAGAAGAAAAGAGAGGTTACTGGCTGCATTTACCCCTATCTCCATTTGTAACCTGTCTGAGGATAGAATAGATTTGACTAAGGTATCAGATAAACAGATCAGTTAGGAAAAGGCATAGTGAAGCTTCCAAAATCAAACAATAATAGAAGACAGGGTCAATGGGGGAGGCTGACATGCTAGAGGTACATTCAAAGAAAAAAGTCAATTCTTCTTGCTCACAGTACAATAGGTAAAGATAATTTTGGAAGATTGGCTGCCTTGTGAAGTTCAGAAAGTCCAGGGCCAGAAGAAAAATGAATGTAAGAAACACTGTATCAGCTTTCAGAAAAACTTATCAACACAACAAAAACAGTTGATTCTCTCAGACATAGCTGTCTCATCCTGCTGCCTCTTGGGGGAGCCCAGGTGAGAGAAGCCTGAGGTCTCTTAGGGGATGATGGCTGCTAGCAGGTGGCTGGGTGATGACCACGGCCAAGGAGGACAGCTGCAGTCCTGGCAGAGAATGTTCTCTGACGCCCTGTTTTCCAGGGAGATGGAAAGATGCAGAATGAAAGACTTAGAAAACACCAGAGTTGGAAGGATCCAAATGAGAGTAAGTGTTAGAGTCATGTACATTAATAATGGTGTCACACCTCATCCTGATTTTTCCCCAGGGGTCAAACTTGGAACCATCTCATGATCAGATTATAAATCCTACTTTTTAAAAAAAGTTGCTCTGATTACGCATTGGCTTTGCTGACCCTTATCTAATAACCACAGTGTCTCACACATTCACTTATTCATTTCTCTCCCTCCTTTGCCACCCCCCGCCCTCCCCACAAAGAAGTTCCAATCCAGTTCTCATAGTCTGTTCAAGCTTCTACCCACTGACGTTGGATCGTAATAACTCGGTGCTCTTGGTGCTTTCCTTTACTCTTATTTCAGTGGTTACATTGTCCCTATTTCCTTTACTGATAGGAGAAGATTCTGAAGTTGAGATGTCATTTGACAGCTTGTGATTGGTAATTTTTTTTTTTCCATTTCCAGCACTAGAGCCACCTATGAAGTATTCATTGACCCTGGAGAAGAATGTTTTTCTTTATTAACAGCTAAATGTGTCCAACGATATAAGAGTGCTGCCAAACATACCCAGAGAAGGGGAATTAAAATCAATTAGGGGAAATTGGGGTCTCAGAACAGAAGTGAGAAAATACATGAAGCATCTTTTGTAAGGCTGAGCAGGATGAGAATGGAGGTTGTAAAATCTCAAAGGATTTGGAAAGTCAATGTGAATTTGTTCACTAAATACTCTTAAGAAATTGGAAGGGCCAATTCTAGGATCACTAAAAAAGCTACGATTTTGTATTTCATGCAGCAGACAGTAAACATATGACATTTGTAACACGAAGTAGTGGAGGTGAAATACTGTTTCTTCTCAAGGAAATAGATGTATTCATGAGTGGAAGCTCCATTCAAAGTTATTAGGGGAAATGAGGGATGTTTGAGCTGAACCACTAACTTCATACGGCTGACATCATTGGAGCATATCATACCTTCAAAACCCATTTCTTTGTGGTCACTCTGAGAACTCTTTTTTTCCTCATAATTGGTTTTTTTTTCCCTATTAAATACCCGAAGAGTTTTCTTTTAGCCTCAGAGTTCAATAATTTATGATTTCAATAATCTCTCACAATTATTAATTTTTCCTAGAGCAATCTGTATCCTATCAGTATGTAGATGTGTTTTTTTCTTATTTCATGGAAAATCTCTTCTGGTATACTTTTCATACATTTTCTGTCCTGTTTATTAAATTTTCTATTTCTGGAACAATAATACACCTTATGTTGGGCCATTGTTTTTGTTTTCTGTTCTTTGAAGCTATTATCTGTTTTCTTATTGTTTCAGGCTGTTCATCTTTTTTCCCCTCTGTGTTCACTATGATTAAGCCTTCCTTATATATTTGTAATTGTTTTCTGCTGTGTCTATTATATTTCTTGTTCCATGATGAGTTGTTTGAGTCTTTGGCTTGTTTCCTTATCTTTGCAATCTCAATTTCCATTTCATCCTTTTTTTTTTTTTAATTATCTTTTGTTTGTGGTCTTACTTTACTGATTTCATTTTCTATAGAAGCCTGTAGAAAGATTATAGCATGTAGCACTGTCGGAGAATTTTCTTCCAGGTTAGGTTTTTGAATAGTCTTTAACATTTCTTTCCATGTTTTCTCGTCATCTTATACGGCTGTAGTTCTCTTAATGCCACACCATTTCTCTTCATCTTCCAAGTGTGAGGAGGACATCTCAACCCAGAGTTTCCATTTGTCTACTAATGTGGACAGACTCTCCTCAACTCTTTTCTTTCCCTTCCAGTGACTTTGTTTACTTCCTCTGAGCTATTTCGATATGTGCATATTGTGAGTTCTTCCCATTAAAAAATAGCCTGGAGCACTGGGAGTGAATTTGGGGAGTTCTGCTTGGGTTGTATGTAGTCTTTGGAGGACCTGGGGCTTCTCTTTCTTCTGAGGCTTTGTCAAATGTCTTGTATCAGGACTCATGGCTCTTGGTTGGAGCTGTTTTCTGTTTGTAAGGAGGGGGAGAGGGCAGGGATATCATTTTTCTTTGGCTATGTCCTCCAAGTCAGTGTGGAACATATATCAGAGAAATCATCCTGGTTGTTTCATATCACTGTTTTCACTCACCTGATTTCCCCATAGCTATTTTTAGTCCTGCCAGTAGAAGAAGAAAAATAAAACAGTCCCTGGAGATTTGGCTCCTCATTCACAATTGTGAGGAGGGAAGTGAGTCTTCCTCTGTGGTTCTCAGTGTACTCCCCTCCCCCACACCCTAAGAACACAGTTTTGTTTTGCTCTGTCAAGTCCCTAATATTGTTGAGGATGGTTAGATCTGGGTGGTTACGACCATTTTGTCTCCCTTCTTCTTCTTTCTCTCAGCCTGCGGATGCCCACGTGGAGTGTGTAGGGTGCTAGGAATTCATCTTATTCCTCGGAATTCCTGTGGTGGTAGGCACAGGGCTTGAGGGAGTTTCTACAACTTCCCCCAAACTACGGACTGTTCCCACCTGGGGCTATTAGTGATGATGCTCAAGCTGGTTGATTCATTTTCTTTACCCAGCACTGTCTGCTAAGCTGCACCAGAATCTTCTTCTCCTCCACTCCGCTGGCTCGGCTACCATATTCATAAGTTTATATCACATGTTGGTTGTGGTGGTTCTTTTCACTTTTTTAAATAAGGTGTTATTGTTGTTGTTGCTGTTATTATTACTATTATTATTGTTGTGTTTTCAGGTGAAAGATATTCTATGACCTGTTTTCTTTACCTGCCAGAGCACTTCTCTTATTATAAATTATAGTTTTTATTAATTTTAGACATACTTCTAGCAGGGTGTTTGTAGCAAAAATGACAGTTTACTGATATGCTGCATAAATTTTGGGCTGAGAAAATGTAGGGGGATTAACCCTAGTGTTCTCGATATAGTCCCCTGTGGTTTTGCCCAGATGCTAGGAAATGCTCTGACTGAAAGTTCTGCCAGAGAAAGCTTTCTCTGCCTTTGGGGAATATCCTCATGAAACAGTAAAAATGGCTTAAAATCAAACGGTGTAGTGGAAAAAGCATGAGCTTTTTTTCCCGCCTCAGATAGGCCTAAGTTAAATCCAGCCTCTGCTCCCACACGGCCAAGTTCTTTAACTTCTTTAAGCTTCAGATTTCTTATCTGTAAACGGGAGTAATACCCCTTATTACTTAGACTTATGGGGAGGATTAAACGAGATGGCACACTCAAAGCCTCCAGTCTACCACCTGACACTGTCGGGTGCTGGGAAGCGGTGGTTCCTGTCTTTCCTCCTCCCCCTGAAGCCTCTTCCCCTTTGTGATCTGCAGACGTGGCCATCTAATCTGAGCCAAGAGGGTAGAGACCACTTTGCTCAATGAAGAAATGGGTCTGGGAGCCCGATACACACCTTACTTTTCATAGATCCTTTTCTCACCTTAAAACATGATCTCCTTTAACATAAGGAGAATGAGGTAAGATCAAATGTTTGGCAGGTGGTAAAGTATTTGCTTTCTGATCTATCCCTAGATAATGGGTTATGCTTTTCTTTAATATTGAATTTGTGTGAAATCCAGGAAGTAATCAGAAGTGATTATACGGTAAATTAATTGTTCTTCCAGGGAGGGCTCTTGACAAGGCCTAGCAAGGATGAATACTTCCTAATAAAATGTAAGTGCATAAGGCTGAGGTATTTGAATTTAGATAATTTGCAGTAGGCAAAATCCCTTTTGCTTGCCCCCAGCTACTGTGAAGTAAAGGGCATGTCGGGCAGAAAGCTAGACTGACAAAGGCACTGTTGAAGAGGACAGGGGTGTGACTGGATCAGAACCTCACACTCTACTTGTTCGCCCACTTGAGGAGTGGGCCTAAGAGAGATCTGCTGAGAGAGAGAGAGAGAGAGAGAGAGAGAGAGAGAGAGAGAGAGAGAGAGACATAGAGATCAGGAGGAATGCATGAGCTGGCAGGGCATACAGCTTGTGACCGTGGGGCCAATTCAGAATGAGTTACGGTAAAGAAACATCACTGACATTCTCTTTGGGGGATGATGAAACTGGACGAAATGTGAAGAAAATGCTCTTGCCCTGTGTAGCCACTGCTGCCTGTCCTACAGAAGCAATCTGGAAATCTTGGGAAGAACACACCATTCATAGGTAACAACAAGCCACAAAACTAAACTGTCATTAATAGAATGTGTAAGTTATGAGAGGTGGCCTCCATCTAATTACAATTCTGATCAACCAATGGATCAACAGATAACCCCATTTGCTTCTAAAACTTGATTCTACACAAATAGTATGCTTCCTTACTTCCATAACTACATTACTCTGAACATAATAACATTTTCATTGATGATTTAGTTCTTAATTCACTCTGAACAAACATTCTCAGCATTAAGATTGTTAAGGGTGCCAAGCTTTCTACTGGGTTCCGAACATACCTTAGAAATATTTTGTCTTCCTGATGTTATAGGCTCAATTGTGTCCTCCCAAAATTCACATGTTGAGGTCCTATTCCCCAGTACCTCAGAATGTGACTGTATTTAGAGGTAACGTCTTTAAAGAGGTATCTGAATTAAAATGAAGTCATTAGGCTCTAATCCAATATGATTGCTGTCTTACAAAAGGAGGAAAATTGGACACAGATATGCACATACAGAATGAAGATGATGCGAAGACACAGGGAGGAGACAGTGGTCTACAAGCCAGGGGGAGGGGCCTGGAACAGATCCTTTCCTCATAGCCCTCAGAAGGAACCCACTTTGCCAGCACCCTGATCTTGGACCTCTAGCCTCCAGAACTGTGAGCCAATAACTTTCTGTTGTTTAAGCCACTGAGCCTGTGGCACTTTGTTATAACATCCCTAGCAAACTAGTACGCTTACTTTCCAGTTTTACCTCTAATGCTGACTTCTCTGGCCTTGTCTTCTTTTTCTCTTCTTTCACCTCATCTGCCCTCTCTGATATTCATTCTAAAATGTGTATCTTTCTTCCCACTGTTAAGTGTGAATGTTAGTGGGAGTGAAATTGAAAGTTGGAAGGGAATTCTAACATGTGAAGGTTCTGGTTGGTTGTGATTGAGGTGAGAGATAATTTTATTTTTTTTATAAAATATAAACCTTAAATATCAACTTCCTACAATCATTTGATAATATTTATGCTACTGCCATCAGGCAATTAGGGTGCTTTCTAGGGATCTTGTGTTTAGTAATAAGAGCAGAGAACATCAGAACAGTGAATATTTAAAGCATAATATTGGTACTTGTAACTAAAATCTAAGATCCTCAGACACTAAGAGGACGGAAGACTAAATCATGCTGTTGAAAAAGTGGAAGAATAAAATTTCATTATTTAAGTGAGTATAAAATTCAAAGACTTTAAAAGGTATCTTTTAAAAATTCTCTTTTAGTAAATCTAACAACAATGTGGTGCTTTTTTCCCCCAAAAGCTGACTCTGAGATAAGGATTTTGGTTAAGTGGTTTATTTGGGAGATGATCCCAGGAAGCAGAGACGAAGGAACAGGGCAGTACAGAGAGGCCAGAAAGCCGATAAAGATTTATTCATACCTGGTTATCACTGTGGGCAACTGGGACTCGGTCTCAGTGAGGACCTTGGCAGAGACTACGTAGGACATGCCTTGGAGTTGTCCCATGACAGGGCAAGGAAGTTGGGATATTTATCCACCAGTTTCAGTCCCTCTTTGTCTGAGAGTCACTCTTGGAGGCATTGACTTGCTTGTATTCTGGCCTGCTCCATGCTAGTGGCCAGAGAATGCCATCAGACAGAAAGGCAGGCAGATACCTGTGTGTGTGGCAACTGTCTGCAGGTGGCCTCAGATTTGGGCAGAGGAGTAAAGAGGGAGGATACCAAAACATTTGCTACTGTTTAGTAAAACCCACAGTATTAATAAAATAATGCCATACACTTGAATTATTCAGGCATTTTAGATCCCCAGTAAATGAGCCCCAAGTAGCATGAGTTTTTGCCTCGTGAGTATCTCTGAAATCACCCAGTTCGTCCATGCTCACAGTTACCACCTGGGTTTAGGTCACCATCATCTTGCACCCAGATCACCATCCCTGTCTTGGGTCTTGCTCACCTTCAATAAATTCTCCACCCAGCTGCTAGAGGGAACTTTCTAAAATGGAAATAAAATCATGACAGTCCCCTTATAAAAGTCTTTAATGACTCCTTGAAGTGTGCTCTTACTGAACTTATCAGACCTTCCAGGACCTGCCTCCCTCCTGTCTCTTCAGCTCCTTCCCCCTCGTGAGTCCCATTGGGCTGATGTCACACAGTCAGCCAATCTCTCTTTCCATGTCCAGCCCCATCTGATCCTCCCTCTGCCTCTCTCTTCCACCTCTCTCCCTGACCACTTTTACTTCTGGATTTTTATGCACACAATCCTTCTTGTTCCCTTTCCCTCTCCCTCACTCCCATCTTTCTGGCTGACTCTTACTCTTCATGTCTGAACCTAAATATTATCTCTCCAGGAAACTTCCTTTTCCCTAGACCCTGTTAACTCCCTCAGCCTATGCTGCCATGCATCCTGAAAATTCTCTATCATAATCTCATCACACTTTATTAGAGTTATCTGTTTCATTTCTGCCATCCATTAAAATATCAGTCTATCTTTTATTTGGCCTCATATTTCCAGTGACTAACAGAGTCCCTGACACAGAGCAGGTGCTCAGTGTATACTTGTTGAGTAAATGAATAATGTTCAACACTTATTTTCAATTTTGTATTTCTATATTTCTCAAAGGAAGTATTCAGGAAGAAGAAATGAATCTCAAATAAATCAATTTACTACTTGTGGCAATTTTAATTAGAGGCTGTGAGATAGAGTATCTGTGAAGTACTGGTCCTTGCTTATTGTGGATGAAAAAATACTTAGCAAAAAAGATGGGGCTTGAAGTCCAGTTGATTTGAAGAAGCAAAAATATTATTATGTGCTGGCTCAATTTCTACAAATGTGTCACCTGAATCAACCTCTTAAATGACCTAACCAACATCTTTCTTTATTCTACTTGTAGTAACTTTAATTGTAAAACTGGCTAATACTCATAGTCAAATGAGTAGTAAAATAGTAAAATCTCTGATATAATAAAGTCAGAAAGGATATTTTATGGTCTGTTTAGAAAGAATCATGTTTCTGCCTAAGGCAGAGAATTGTTTTCAGTTTGGGCCTAATCTGAAATCTATTCTTCCTGCCCCCAAAGAGCAAAATGCTAAATGCTCTTCTGCTGATGCAAAATAGGTGAAATACAGAGGCTTGCTGTGAGAGAAATATAGAAATGGAAAATTAGGCCAAAAAGAGAGAAACCATTCCCAAGGCAATGAGCAGCCAGCACTTGGATTTAGTAGAGCATGTTTAAAGAACTGCTCTCAAAAATAGTTGATACAGGCTCTGCATTAAAAATTTTAACTTTGAGTGATTATTCATCAAGAGAATAAAAAATTTTCTGCCAATCATGTTAAAGCAGACTTGCCATGAGGACTGTTCCATCACAGAATGATGTTAAGAAGAAGCTCATCAGAACCTGTATAATGTGAGAAGATTGCATATCTAGACAAGACCACAACAAAGAAAATTCATATGGTCATGCCTAGCTAGTGACTTTTGCAATTTCTGGGAAGAAAGCTGTCTTAGTCCATTTTATGCTGCTATGACAGAATACCACAGACTGGGTAATTTATAAAGAACAGAGACTTATTTCGCTCACAGTTTTGGAGGATGGGAAATCCAAGATCAAGGGTTTGCATTTGGTGAGGCCTTCTTGCTGTGTCATAACATGGCAGAAGGCAAGTAAGCACATGAAACAGAGACAGAAGTGGGGCCGATCTTATCCTTTTATCAGGAACCCACTCCCACAACAACTAACCCACCCCAGCAAAAATTAATTCATTCATGAAGGTGGTACTTTCATAGTCTAATCACTTCTTAAAGGCCCCACCTCTCAATACCTTTACATTGGCAATTAAATTTCAACATGGGTCTTGGAGGGGACATTCAAACCATGGCAGAGACAATGGGACTTGGATGTGATAGTAGAAACATATATTGTGTATCTGTAGTTACTAATACAGTGAATCATACACAAGTCTCATCCTCTAGTGAGGGTTCATTTGTACTCAAGTAAGTTCTCTGTTATCTTTGTCAAGTCCAAGCATCCTTTTTTCTATATATACACACAAAAACTGAGTGTTATCAAGATGTTGAAGCCTGAAATGGATGAAGCTATATAAGTAATTCCCCCCACCGTCTCTTAAAAAATCCCAAATCAACTTCAACTTGCATCTGAAATGAAGTGTAGAAGAAGAGCTATGGCAATTGGAGCTTAAGTTCTTGTTGGACAGAAGTGGTATTTACCTCTATCCCACACTGCCCCGGCATACCTGAATGTGCAATGTGTGCCCTGTAAATCACTATGGATTTAGTCATGGAAAACCACGTGGTGACAGATGCAGAATCATCAGCTGTAGCCAGCACCCATGCCTCTCTTCTCAATGATGCCCCTATTTTCGTTCAATAAGCCACTACTTCCCCACATAGCCCACTTATTTGGGGAGTGGGAAATTTAAGCCACCAACATATTACATTATCCTGACGCCAATATTGCCTCTTTATTGGCCGTGTGGCCTAAGTGATCTAATCATAACAAACCTTGGAACTTTTGCTTGGGATTTCTGGATAGAAGTGTTTTCTTTCACCCTCGGACCTATGAGTGTGTAGTCTCAGTAGCTGCAGCTATACCACAGTTTGCCAGAGAAGTAAGACAGAACCAGAGTTACTGGATAAAACCACCTTTGAATATCATCCTGCCTCTGGAGTCTTCCAACTACATGAACTAATCAATCCCTGTTTGTTTAAGCTAGTGTATGTTCATTCTTTATTTTATTACCAAAAATATTCCAACTTTCTTTCTTGTATACTGAGTATTAAAAAGTATGAAAATTCTTTTTGGGGTAAGATACACAGGAAGAATAACAATATATTATTTATTCATTCAATAAATATTTATTAAGAGTCTACTATGTACAAGGCTCCATTCTAGCCTTGGGTATAGAATGAAAAATGAAATAGGTAGCAAGTTAAGAGATACAGATAATTAAGCCAGCAAATACAATACAGGGTGGTAAATACTATAGCAGGGTAAGTATAGGCTACTTGGGGCACATACCAGGAACATATTATCTTGTTTAGGGGATTCAGGAGTGGCTTCTAGGAGAAGAGAAATTTCTTCCAGGAGTTAAAAAATCAGCCAAAAAGTGTGTGCATGTGTGTGTGTGTGTGTGTGTGTGTGTGTGTGTGTGTGTACCTTTGTGTGTGTACATGCACATGCACATAAAGGGAATTCCCAGCAGAGGAAACGGCATGTGGGAAGGCTTAGAAGCAGGAGTTGAAATACCTGGAAGAAATTCAGTCTGTCTAAAGCATAGATGTTGGGGAGCTGGAGAAGGTCAGGAAAAGTAGAGAGGAATGGATCATACAGGATCTTGCAGGCCAGGTTAAGGAGTTCAGACTATCCTGGGAACCATAGGAAGGTATTGAAGGGTATTAAGCAGAGAAATGACAAGATCTAAGTCACCATATTGATTAAGAAAGACAATTTGAAAGTAATGAACCAGAGGTGAGGCTAATTCAAGACCAGAAAAGGAAGTTATCAAAAATGCAGAAGTCAAGGGAATAAAGCTTTCAGGGACTAAACTGTTATTTAACAGGTTTGACAGAGAAAGTCAGAGAATGAGCAAAGGAGATAAAAGGAAAAAGGTTTGGAGAGACACAGAACAGAGAAAGAATGGAAGAGCAGAACAGAGGCCCACAGGGAGGAAGAAAAGGAGTGCCCAGTGGTTATCTTCAGAGCAATCTTTCTTTTAAGGAAGAAACAAAACAAATTAGTTTGTGAAAAGCAAACCAGTTGTCATCATGAGCCAATTATAGATTTATACCAAGACTACGTTTTTGAAGTTAAAAATAGCTTTCTTTACCTAGATCATTCTCTCCATTGTATGGATTGTTCTTTACAAACATACACATATGCACACACATTATACACTATCTAGAAGACAGCTGGAAAAGTGACTTTAGTTTTATAACATTTAAATAGCTATGCCATTTGGTTCTGTTAGGTTTTCTTCTTATTTCCATTCTATGGGCAGAGATGGTCATCGAAGAAGAGACCTTAGATTTATTTAGTCCTTGGATTGAATCCTGACTATCCCCACTTACTAGCTGTGCAGACTTGGGGAAATTATTTAAGCCAGAAAATACAATACAGGGTTGTAAATGCTACAGTAGGATAAGTATAGGATACTTGCGGGCACATACCAAGAGAATATTATCTTGTTTAGGAGATTCAGGGAGATCCGTATCTCTCTATGCCTCAATTTTGCCCTATCTTAACAAGAAAAAAGACTATCTTATATATCAATTAGCTATTGCTGTGTAAGAAACAACCTCTAAAATTCAGTGGCTTAAAATAACAAACATTTATTAGCTCTTAATTCTTCCCAGGCTCGGCTGCTTTTGGCATTGCTCACTCGTATGCTTGTGGCCAACCGAGGCTTGACAGGGGGCCGGTTTGCTGATCTTGCCTGGGCTCTCACATATCTGGGCTTCAGCTACAGTGGCTCATCATTGACCCAGTACTCACTCATCTTCCAATACAATAGCCTAGGCTTCTCATGGTGGCTGGGTGGAAGTATGCCAGACTTCTTTCAAGTCTAGGCTCAAAACTGTCAGAACAAACATAATTCCTGTTGCATCCTATTGACCAAAGCAAGTCACAAGGCCAGCCCAGATTCAAGAGGGTGGAGAAACAGACTTCCTTACTTGATGAGAAGAGCTGCAAAGGCACATTACAAGGGGCATGGATGGGTGGCATGGAGGGAAGAATAGTAATAATTTTATGAGAATATACCTGAAGGTACTTAGAGCAGTGCCTTATTCACAGATGATTAATACCTTTTAATTTCTCCCTTTCTGTAAATATTAACAGCAAGACCAGACACATGGTAGATAATCCACTGCACATTGCAATAGAAAGAGGTTATAGAAACAGAACAGATAGACTTTTTAATATATGCCTCAGCATTACTTACGCCTTTTTCAATTGGCAAGTGTTTCTAAAAAAGATTTTCAAAAGAGAAGAATTACAGGTCTTGCTTTTAGAAAAAGTGGGCAATGTGGTCTCTCTCTTGCTCTTCTTTCTTTTTCCCCCAAGAATACCATCAGAATGATAGGACTTCACCTTCTCTTCTCTAGAGGAACAATGCGTTATTTTGGTCTACCTTTGATCACCGGTGATTCATTTTAAAGGCAGCACTGCTGGAAAAACGCAGAAAGCAGAGTTGCAATCAGAAAAACGACTATGTAAAATGAGAAGGGTGGACTGGGTCCTGTTTTTCTGGCAGTCCTTATCAATAATCTCTCTGAGTTTTCCCAGAAGTTAACTGATGAGTATATTTCTGTGTCATTTGCCAAGGAAACATTTGACTTAAAGATGCCAAGCAAAATAAGATTTTTACTTAAAAAGTAGACAAATAATGGATTAATTTAAATTATCATCCTGGTAATTTCACAGAAAGTATCAAAAATCTAAAAATTATACATAACCTTTGACTCGACTACTCTTTATCCTAAGGAAACAAACAGAAAATTGTGCTTTTTTAAAACAAAGTTTTTAATTTGTGGTAACTTTAGATTTATGTAAAAGTTGTGAAGACAACACAGAGAGTTTGCCTATATTTCTCATCTATTTTCCCCTAATGTTAACAGATTACACTACCGTGGAACATTTATCACAACTAAGAAACCAACACTAGTATGTTACTATTAATCAAACTCTAGAGTTTATTTGGATTTTACCAATTTTTCTATGAACATCTTCTTTCTATTCTGGAATCCAATCTGGGGGTGGGGGGTCACATTGCATTTAGTTGTCATGTCTTCTTGGTATTATCTGGTCTCTGACAGTTTCTCAGTCTTTCCTTGTTTTTAATGATGTTGACAGTTTTGAGGAGTACTGGTGAGGTATTTTATAGAGTGCCCCTCAATTTGGGTTTGTTTAATGTTTTTCTCATGATTATGCTGGGGTTATGAATTTTTGGAAAGAATACCACAGGGGTGCTCTTCTTGATGCTCTTGTCACATCATATCAAGGGTATATGATATAAAAGCATGCTCATGGAAGTATCATGTGCAATAGAAAAAAATTGGAAACAAATGCTCAACAACAGCAGATTAGTTTGGCATATATTTTGTTACATCCATATATTGAGATATTTTGTAGCCAGTATAAATTATGAAGTAGATTAATATTTATAAACATAAAAAGGCTGATTGCAAAGCAGGCTATATACTAAGATTTCAATTAATAACTTAAAAATGTCTACATGTAAATGAAGTTTAAAAACTCTGCATACTGCCTCACTCCAACATTATGAGGAGGATGCTTTCATCCCAGAGCCTGCCCCTGAGTGCCCTGTGGCCTGGCCCACCCCTGTTAGAGTAGTGTACCTTCCTCCCGTAAGTGCCAAAATCCTTGACCATATAGAGGATGACCCTGTGACACAGAAATTTTCTTGTTCCTGGGGCAAACTTCACACATCAGAAAAATACCTCTCATCAGAAGGAATACATGTTTTTCACAATCCCATTAAAAAGTGAGCAAAAGACATGAACAGGTTTTTGGAGGAAGATAGACAAACAGCCAACAAACAAATGAAGGAATGCTCAACATCACTAATCATCAGGGAAATGCAAATTAAAACCACAATGAGATAGGACCTTACCCCTGTCAGAATGGCCTTTATTAAAAGTCAAAAAACAATTGGTGCTGGCATAGATGTAGAAAGAAAGGAACACTTACACACTGTTGGTGAACTTAAAATTAGTACAGCATCTGTGGAAAACAGTATGGAAATTACTCAAATAAATAAATGCAGACTTACCATTCGACCCAGCAATCCCACTACTGGATACCTACCCAAAGGAAAATAAGTAATTTTATCAAAAAGACACATGCACTTGAATGCTTATGGCAGCACAATTCACAAAGATGTGGAATCAACCTAAGTGCCCATCAATTCATGAATGGATAAAGAAAATGTGGTACACACACACACACACACACACACACACACCCCATGGAGTGCTACTCAGCCATAAAAAGGAATGAAATACTGTCTTTTGCAGTATGGATGGAACTGGAGACTGTATCCTAAGTT
>CAUYSK010121350.1:0-30398 GCA_963575035.1 Avahi laniger | reverse complement strand
CCCTTTAAGAAGTGGGCAAAAGACATGAACAGAAGCTTTTTAAAAGAAAATAGACTAATGGCCAATAAACATGAAAGAATGCTCAATGTTACTCATCATCAGAGAAATGCAAATCAAAACCACAATGAAATATCACCTAACTCCAGTGAGAATGATTTTTATAAAAAAATCTCAAAATGATGCTGACATGGATGCAGAGAGAAAGAAACACTTATACACTGTTGGTGGAACTGCAGACTAGTCAACCTCCATGAAAAGTAGTATGGAGATACCTCAAAGAACCAAAAGTAGACTTACCATTTGATCCAGCAATACCGCTGCTAGATGTTTACCCAAAGGAAAAAAAGAAATTTTATAAAGGAGACACTTACACCCGAATGTTTATAGCAGCACAGTTCACAATCACAAAGATGTGGAATCAACCCAAGTCTCCATCAGTATATGAGTGGATTAATAAAATATGGTGTATATATATATATATATATATATATATACACCGTGAAGTACTACTCAGCCATAAAAAAAGAATTAATACATTGTACAACACTCTGGCTGGAATTGGAGACCATTCTCCCAAATGCAGTGTTGCAAGAATGGAAAAACAAACACCATGTGTACTCACTATCAAATTGGAACTAACTGATCAGCACTCATGTACACAGATGGAAGTAAAATTCAGAAGAAATCATGCAGGAGGGAGGGGGTGGAGGGCACCAGTGAAATCATACCTGATAGGTACAATGTACACTATCTTAGTGATGGGCACACTTATAACTTTGACTCAAACAGTTCAAAAGCAATCCATGTAACCAAAACATTTGTACCCCCATAATATTCTGAAATAAAAATAAAAAATTAACAGTAAAAAATAGAAAAGATTTTCTATTTTCTTAGCCCCATCCCATCCACTCTATCCTACTTCTTTCCTCATAAGTAACTATTGCTATCAGTTAGCAAGTTTCTTTATAGTCATTTTTCTATTTAGATACACACACATTCAGAGAGCTTCATTCTCCTTAATGTAAATAGGACCATAATATCTTCTAAAATATAATTTTTGACTTTATTGGTATTTTTTGGAGATTTTTACAGTGGTAGTTTTTGGAGATGTACAACATTTTTTTATGATTGCAGAATATCTCACAGTGTACATATACTGTAATTTATTTAATATTTCCCCTTTTCTTGAACATTTATTTAGGTTGTTTACATTTTTGCAAACTTTTTACAGTTTAACAATTTGATGAGTATAAATAATTCCACATCAAACTTTGCATAATCTTGATTATAAGTGAGGTTGATTATCTTTACTTATGCTTATTTTCAGGCATTCTTGAATTGTTCACATACTTTGCCCATTTTCTATTGGGTAATTTCTCTTTTTCTTTTCTCTGTTTTTTTCTAATTAGAATGGTCTAGAGATATTAAAGATTTTCTTTATCAAGCCACAGAAGTTTTATCTTATTCACTTATGTTCTAATTTCTAATTCTGAATTAATAGTTATTCCTTTACATTAAAAATTTTCATATCAATTTGTTTTATGTGTGCCTTCCCTAAGCCAAGTATAGTGTTTTGATACTACCCAATCTGAGTTTCTCTTTTAATGGAGAGTTTAATAAACTCAAGTGTTGTATAATTATTGTTGTGCTTGGACTTTGCCCTGCCATCTTGGTTGTGTAAGTATTAATTTTCCATGTGTTTTTCTTTCAGTTACTTTTTCTCTTCTTTCTTCCATTTTCCTTTCTTCACTCTATCTTCTATTGGATTGATTGAATTGTTTTTATTTTTTTTCTTCTATTTCTGCTATCCTCACTAAATTGTTAACCACCATATATAAATGTTTTTTATTGTTGTTTAGAATTAATCAGTGCATTCCTCTGAAGATGACAAAAAGCTTGGTATGTTTTCATTTCTCTCCTCACTGTTTCCTAGGCTGAGATAATTTGAGATTTTTATTCCAGATTATTCCTTTACATTACACGTAAGAAATTATTCAGACTTAACTATAAGCATCTTGTATCTCAAATATTCTCCTTTTGTATACTTTTTGCTTTATTAGAATGTAACTTTTTGTAACTTTAAAAAAAAGAAAGTTTCTATAAACAGGAAATTTATTTTGCTCTTACACTTGAATGCAAATTTGACTAGGCATAAGATTCCAGGGTCGAAATACTTTTATTTGTGAACTTTGAGGATACTATTTTATTGTTGTTTGGTACCCAGTGTTGTCAATGAGAGAAGTTTGGTGCCAATCTGATTCTTTTGGCTATGTGGGAAAAATTTTTTTCTTGAAAAGATTTTGTGATTTCCTCATTATCTTTTTGAATGTTACCAAAGAGTTCTTAGGATAGCTATTTCTCTTTCTCTTGGAGAATGAGTCTCCCTCACTACGGATTCTTATCTTTGGCTCTGGAAAGATTTCTTCTATTACTTATTAGCTTATCCTGTATATCCTCTCCATTCTCTCTCTCCTTTTAGGATTCTATTAAGTAGATGTGGCCTTTGGATCATAGTCTTAATGTATATTTTTTATTTAATGATTTTCATCTGTTTGTCTTTTAGTAATTATTCTGAATTTTTTGATTTTCTGCTTATTATTCTCTACTTCTCCTCCTGTTGTGTTCATTCTGTTGTTTAATCCATTTATTTCAGTATATAGTTTTAAAATTTTGAGAATCATTTATTTAATATTAAAGATACCTAAATGTGTTTTTTTTTGTAGATAGTATATCTTTTTTTTTTTTATCTCTGTGGGAATCGGTAAGACATGTTAATATTTTTTTTTCCATTTGTGCTATTAACTCTTTTCTCCAGTTCTTCAGTTGATTTAGTTTGGTGTTTCTCTTTCTTGGTATTAGGTGAACGTAAATATCTGGTGATTCTTCATTGTCTGCTCTCACCTTTGTGTTGTGTTTGCAAATCCTTTGTCTATTTATGGATATTAATGTTTATTCAAGGTCTTGCTTTTGAGTGATTGTGGGGTATGTGCAGGACATACCATTGGGACAAGTATGCCAGTAGCTTAGCTTCCAGGTAAAGTGTTTTCTTCTTCCTTCTACATGTTACTAACTCCCTGCAGTGCCTCTGTTCTTTCCTGTCCTGAGTAGTCAGACTCAGTGTGTTAGCTTTGGGGTAAACGCTGTCCTTCAACCTACTCACAACAAGCTGTGGAGGGACAGAAGCCAGGTTGCCCAGTGCTCTAAATAGATTTTCTTAAATAATGGCTCTGATGGTTGCTCTGTGCTTCTGTTGCCTTAAGAGAGAAGAATTTTTAGAACCACTTCCACTTAATAGACATGTTCATGTGAATATTTTGGTTGTTTTTTCTCCTAACAGTTCAACTCTATCTTCTGTCTATCTTTGAAGAGTTATTTAAAATTTCTTATCTACCAATGGCATGCCTTCTTATTTCCCTCATTACTGTAAATGAGTAGATCTCCCCAGCTCTCTCTGTCTCTTCTATGACATCTATATTCACAAGCATTTCCATAAATAAATCCCTATTTACTATTTATATAGTTCTGTAACTTTTGGGCCATATCTTGGTGTTTGGAGTGATCAAGGAAGTGGGCATGTGAGTTTATTTCTGTCATCTTTTGTTTTAATCTCCAGAAATAGTCTTTAGTGGATCTTTATTCTATGGTTTCTATAACAATGAAAAGCAAAATATTACAGATGAAGTTAGTGAAGTCCTTTCTACAAACATCTAAGATAATAGAGCTGAATAACATTGTTTCTGATGATTAATATAATATCGATATGGAACTCAGAGATCCCAAAGGAAGAGAGTGTTAACTTGTTACTTACACTATCTTTCTTAAAAGTCTTATATCTCCAAACAAGTTATAGCAAGTGCAGGATCAAAAGCAATTAAAGATTGAATTTCCTGGAAACTGCTTGAAGTGTCTTTATTCTGGGTCGTTGATTACACAAAGACCCATTTGCTTGAGATACCAGATGTGCAAGCAGGAGTTGACATTCTAAAATAAAAATGTAAGAGTATAATTCTTATCCTTATTCAGATGGGAGGCTGTACTCTATCTGTATGGAGGTTCACCTGAAGCTAATTTTCCTCAAACAATAGCCGAGACTGATACAGAAAGCAGGAAAGTATTTGCTTGAAAGACACATTTCTTGTTCATAAAGTATGGACGGCATAAAAGGCCAAGGTTTAAGTCGAGCTTTTCTGGTCCCTTCTCTATCACTGTAATGTAGGAATCGCAATGTGATTCCTAACAGAGAAAGGTGTAGAATGTTGTAAAATATTCAGATCATAAAAGAATCAGTATGGATTTTACTCTAAATTAGTTGTCTTATTTTCATAATCCTAATGCTTGTATGAAATATCAAACACACATATTTTTGGACCAGACTCATGATGAAGTGATCACTTTCAATCTAGTCTAAGAGTCCATACCAAGAAGGGGGATGAGCGCAGGCAGTAATTCTAACTCTGATTAGAGGCATAAGTGAAGTGATCCCCTACTTATTTCACAGGGAGATTTTTACCCATATTAGATTTTGCTATGAAAGAGACTATCGAGTTGTTTTCCTCATTGAGTAATTTAGACATTCTTGGAAGGCAATAATTTCAGTCCAGATTTTCTGTGAATGAAGCTCTTTCATATTTACTGCTGCGCCTGGCTTTTAGGGGTTTTATAAAAACTGTTAACTCATAATGCCTAGTGTTGGCAAATTAGTTTCAACCTCTAAGGGAGCCAGAGGTTGAAAGTTAGAATAAAAATAAGAAAAAAAAAGTGAGTACCTATGGGTGTTAGGTACCTCAGAAGCTGATCTACTCATGTTAATTAAGTTTAGTGGGGCTAGCCCACCATTATTTCTTTTAAATTTGGTTTGCCAGGGGATTAGTTAGGAGAAGAACTTAAGATTAGAACAAAGTGAGATATCTTGAAAACAGGTATTCTTAAAGGTGAAAATACTAGAGCCACTATTCTTTGTCCTGTTGTACTCCAAAGGGGGTTTTATGCTGGGAGGGGTTCTTTGTTTATGCAGTTTGGAAATTTTCAAAAAGTCTTTGTGATCTTAAAAAATGCAATAATTTGATTTCCTAGAAATATTTTGTGTTTAATCTATTTCAGGAATGTATAGCTGTGTCTAGATAAGTCAGATTGCATAATGGATTTTTAGCTAGCGTCCATTTTGCCTGTTATGCCAATCAAACTTAAGTCTATTCCGAAGTGCTATATATCCCTTCACATGATACTGAATATTAGCATTTCGAAAAATACTTTTTGAATAAACTGTCTTTTATGACCCCTGTAAATCCAGAGATATAGAGACACACATGTCCATTCACATATATACTCCCATATACCCACTTGATAGTTTCAGTTTTATCATAGAAAGATAGCTGCTTGAGTGTGCAAAGGCATGAATGCTAAGTTACCATGAGATTATGGGAAAAAAATTAGAAAGGGGCAATGGAAATTAAGTCACATGAATAACTTCTTGGAAGTTGTTTTTTCCCTACAATTAGCAGCACACACCTCATGACTTCTTGAGGAGTCATTGTAGGCCTGAAGAATAAATATTTTTCAGGAATTGCTCTATATTTTCCCTCAGATGAGTTATTTTTAATGGTTAAAGCAGTAGAGTGCAGCCGATATATAGAAAAAGTGACAGGTGCCAGTTTTGTTATTAAATCCCAGCCTCGGAGACTCTGAATTTCAAATGAGGCCCCTTATTGGCTGCATGTGTGAGGGGTCAGGGGATGGGAAAGCGTGACCGGAGCAGAATGGGTTTCACTTCACTGAGCTACTCCAAAGTCTTCATTAAACATGGACATAACATTTGCACTTGTTTTGTTTGTTCTAGACCATTTGGATAATTACCCTCTGAAATGGTGTGCACCCATGTAGATTTGTGTATTTATCAAGGAGAGGGGGCACTGAGGCATGGGAGAAGGAGGACGAAGGTTCATTGCACTATTTATTTTAATCCTTCAGTGATGATTGCATTTCTCAACCTCCATACGGAACCTCATCATTTGCTCCTTAAAACTGCTAGTTCAGGTCATTCAATTGAAATTTTATTTGATTTTAAGGGTAGCTTTTCGCAATTCTTATTTCTTCTTCTTCCCACCTCCCAGTGGATCCAAAGATCCCCATTGGCTTGGGAAGGAGCTCTGCCCTCTACCAGAAAAGAATGAAGACAAGAACTCAACCTTAAAGAAAAAAATAATGAGCTTATTATGAACCTCCTCCCCCAAAATAAAAGAGGTCAGACAGAGATGGGAGGCAGGGAGACCATTGTCATTACCTTGTCATTCCTTAAAAGAATGGAGTGTGGGTAGGTCAGCAATTGTGAAAAAGCCATTATCTAGTGGTCTGAACGTAGGATTCAAGATCAAGCATGACTGGATATCATGCGGTAGCGTTTCTTCACAAAGTGTGCTGGGAATTTAGCTTGTTGCTGGTTACTGCTGTATTTATTCATTTGATTCCCACATCATTAGCTCCCTTCCTGACTGAAGAAGTGGATAAATTCAGTATTTCTTTCTAGTGAAGAGAGAAAACCAAGTCAGCCAGTCCTATAATGCCACTGCACAAAAAATCCTAATCACTATGACAATCACCCTGAAGATGGGAGAAGTTATTTCTGCAGACAGATTTCCTTTGTTAGAACTATGATTTAAGAGAGAATCCAGTCATAACATCTTACATTGCAGAGCACTTTTAATTCTTTCATGTACATTATCAAAAGTAGCTACAGTTACCATTATTAAGAGTTTATTATGTGACAGGAACTCTTCCAAGTGTTTGACTCTATTAACTCATTTAAGCCTTATACCAATTTCCTGAAAAAATTATTATTGTTGTTTTTACAATCATTTAAATTTATTTTTTAAATTTGCAAAAACTGTATATATTTATGGTGGACAACATGTTTTAATATATTTACACATGGTAGAATGGCTAAATCAAGCTAACATATGCATTACTTCATGTGTAATTATTTTTAAAATGAGGATTATGCAGCAATGAGAAATTGAGGAACTTGCCTAAGTCACAAAGCTAGTAAGTAGCTGAGCTAGTATTTGAGCGCAGACATCATCCGGCACCAGAGTAAGTGATCTTAACTTCCATGCTCCTCATAAGAGGTAGGTAGAGCCCACGTTACACACAGTGAGAGACCAAGGGCTTAGGAATACTCCTTTATTGTCCAAAGTATTAAAGCCAGAAGAAGAGCCTAGTGTTCTAATGCCTTGCTTTAGATTTCCTCCACTGGGGGCCATCTAAGGGTTTATATATCTGGAAATGGCATCTGAAGAGCCAGCCTTCCAGGTGGCTGGGCAGAGAAAGCCATTCTCCTTCGTGGAACCGCCACACTTGGAACGTGAAGGGTGGCACTCACCAAGGACCTATGTGTACATCATGCTCCACTAGATACTGTATGCAATTAAACCAAGAAATAGTTTTTGAACTTAGGAATCTTACAGTCTACTAGGAAGCCAAGACTCGGAACAAATGGCATACAAAAGTTAATGGAGTTTTCTTTGTTTCAGGATGTGCCTACCTGGTGATTAAAGAAAGATCAACCAACTGATCATTTCATCTAACAAGCAACATTTGATCCTTTAAAAGGAGTTAATTAATTATATTGTTGAATTCAGGAAATTTCAGAGTGAAGAAGAATCAATACAATATTACTCAGTACCTTTTGAGCACATACTAAGGCCCAGCACTGTGACTGACGCGTTAAGACACAAGCGCTATTGGAGGCAGAGTAGTTAACAGGTGGTTAATATGCATGATTAGTCAGAATGTGACTCGGCCCTGTCCCCTCCAGCTTCAGTTGCTGGGAATATTGTTCGAATAATGTGGCAAAATCCATCCACAAAGAAATATGGGCACAACTAGTAGTAAAAAAAAAAAAAAGAAGAAGAAGAAGAAGAAGAAGAAGAAGAAGAAGCAAAGCACGTGCAAAAAAAAAAAACTATAAAGGAAAGTTTCATAGATATTAGGAGAAAAAGATAAGAGAGATAAGACACTTTCAGTGTGGGATTCCTTCCAACAACACTTTGATTCTGTTTCTGCTTGAACGTGCAGTAATGAGAAGCTCGCCAACTTTCGAGAGACCCATTCTTTATATCAAGTCGGAATGTGTCTTTCTGTAAGATATTTTACCTTGTTTTTCTTTATAAAGTAGCACAAATTAAATGGTTCTTTCTGATTTTTCTATAAACCAAACTCAGCTCACTTCTATTGACCAGATTGTATCTGAGCAGCCTCCAGATCCTTCATCTTCTAAGATACTCTATTTTTGAAGCTCTCTGTTTTGTCAATGTGTCTTAAAATGTGTGACTCAGGGGCAAGCCTACAAAAGTGCTCTGGCAAGAGCTCAGTAAGAACTTTGCCTTTCTGGAGCAGAACACCATCTAACCTAAGATGATGTTAACTCCTTAGACACTCTACATACCCTGGACTAGTGCTTGTAACTGGATGATTTTGCCCCCAGGGCACATTTGGCAATTTCTGAAGATGTTTTTTGTTATCGCATCTGGTAGGTACCAGTGGCATATAGTAGGTAAAGACATGGAATGCTGATCAACATCCTACAATGCACATGACAGCTCCCCACTGCAAATAATTTTCTGGCTCCAAATGTTAATAGAGCTGAGACTGAGAATCTCTGATTTGATTGCAAATATCCTGAAGATAAGCATTACCTGAACATCAAAACTAGGTACTAAAAAGAATAAGAGAGTGAGAAAAGTATTCAATCTTATAGTAAGGAGGAAATCCGCAAGTGTAGAAGGGTCTGAGCCTCAGGATGACACTGTTCTTGCAATAGTAGTCAGAAGGAAGGCTTTGGCTATTATTAGGAAAAACAGACTGAGCAGAAAATCCAGTTTGTCATGAGGGCATCAGATAGGTAGGAAGTCACCAAAAGAGTCAAGTCAGAGTGCAAAAAATGTTTCTATACAGAAAGAAAGCTATAGTAATAACTCTTGCAAAGTAAATAGTTATCAGTAAAAAAAAACTTGGTATAGTTAACAGTTCAAACACATTTTGGTGGGAGTATGATTATAGGGAAATGGTCATTCAGGACTGAAAGTTCTCTAGGGATGAGGAGAATGAGGTGGCAGCAGAATAGGTTCCCTTTGTCACACATCATTTGGTAAGCAGTAAGGGGGTTAAAATACAGGAAATTTGTCGATTCTCTCACAATTAAGAAAATGTAATTTAAAATGACAAGAAATTGGAGCTGATACCTGAATTTTCCTAGAATTTGGATAAATATGCATTTACATGGTAGACATGGGAGTGCAAATTGATATAACTTTCTGAAAAGTAAGTTAGAAAGTAGGAAGGAAAAGCCCTAAAAATACACAACCTGGTAATCTAATTCTCTGAGATTGTCTTTTTATTTATACATAATATTGTACACATTTATGGGGTACATGTGATATTTTGTTACATCCATACACTGTGTAATGATGAAGTCAGGGTATCTGGTGTGTTCATCACCTTAAGTATTTATCATTTCAGTATGTTGGAAACATTTCAAGTCCTTGAGTCTAGCTATTTTGAAATATACAATACATTGCTGTTAACGTTAGTCACCCTGCTCTACTATCAACTGTTAGAATTTTTTCTTTCTATATAACTGTGTATTTGTACCCTTTAATCAACCTCTTTTTACCATCCCAACCCCCACACTCTTCCCAGACTCTGGTGTCTATCATTCTATTCTCCATCTCCATGAAATCAACTTCTAGCTCCCACATGTGAGTGAGAACATGCAATATGTGTCTTTCTGTGTCTGGCTTATTTCACTTAACAAAATGACCTCCGGTTCCATCCGTGCTGCTACAAATGACATGATTTCATTCTTTTGATGGCTGAATAGTATTCCAGTTTGTATATATACCACATTATCTTTATCCATTCATCTGTTGATGGACACCTAGGTTGATTCCATATCTTTGCTATTGTGAAGAGTGCTACAGTAGACATGAGATTACAGGTATCCCTTTGATATGCTGGTTTTGAAATGCTGATTTCTTTTCCTTCGGATACTCAGAGTGAAATTGCTGAATCATACGCTAGTTCTGTTTTTAGGTTTTTGAGAAATGAGATTGTCTTAAAAAGATGATTAGGTTTAGGGAAATTTACTTAACAATAAGAAATTCTTATTACTATCCTGTTTTTATAATATATATGGGGAACAACCTAAATATTTAAAAACTGGAGATTGGTTAAATATATTACGGTATATCTACATAATAGAATACTATGTTGTTATTAAAATTATATCAGATATAATTATTGACCTGAAAATATACCATACCTACAAAACTGTATTAAATGAAAAAAAAGTATAATAGATATTTTCTTAAGCTTTATCAAGGTAGAAATAAAATTGTAAATTTTAAATTATGCAATGTGCTGATTTGATATAAATGTGTATTGTGATTACCGTAATCAAGTTAATTACACATCCATCACCTCACATAGTTACCTTTGGTTTCTTGCTTTTTTTGTATGTGAGAATACTTATGATCTGATCTTTTTAAGCATAGAAAATTTCAAGTATGCAATACAATATTATTGCTGTAGTCACCAGGGTGTACATTAGATCCTCAGAATTTATTAATTTTATAACTGAAAGTTTGTATCCTTTGGCCAACATTTCCCCCTTTCCCCTACTCCCTAGCTTTTGGCAACCACTGTTCTACTCTGCTTCTATGAGTTTGACTTTTTATTTTTTTTAAGATTCCATATATAAGTGATACCATGCAGTATCGTCATGTATCACATAATGATAGTTTGGTCAATGACAAATCACATATACAACAGTGGTCACATAAGAATATAATGGAACATATATAGAAACCTGATATATAGCACTTGATAATGGCATTGCAGATCAAGTAGGGGAACATGGTGTTGGAACATTTGGTTTTCCATTTGAAAAATACATATAAATAAAAATATGTATACAATCTAGATTTGTGTAAGTACAGCAGGTTCTCGAATAATGTCATTTCCTTGAACATTGCTTGCTTAATAACATTGATGAGAAGAAAAATAATAGATCCCTTGAGCAGCCACTGTGTGGAGTTTGCATGTTCTCCCCAGGTCTGCATGGATTTTCTCTGGGTACTCTGGTTTCCTCCCAGATCTCAAAGGTGCGTAAGTTAGGGGTTTCGGTGTGTCCAAATGGTCCCAGGCTGAGTGAGTGTGAGTATGTATGTGTGTGTGCCCTGTGATGGGGTGGCGTCCTGTCCAGGTGGGTGCCTGCCTGGCACCCTGAGCTGCCAGGATAGGATCCAGCCACCCACGACGCTGAAGTGGAGTAACTGGGTAAATGTTAATAATTATCTTATTTTATTAATCTTCATTTTTATGTCTTAAATGTATGTATAGCACACATTTATTTCAGTGTTTAATGTTAGAAGTATTTTGATCTTTATTATAAGTTTGATGATGTTTTTGTGACCAGAAATATGCTGTAAGAACTTAATTTTTGCTTATATCAATTAGTCTATGGTAAAACTGGTTTCCTTGAACATTGTTGCATTTAAAGTCACAGTTCTAAGAACCTATAGACAAAGCTAAGTGAGGATTTACTGTATACTTTATGATGTTCCCACAAAGATGAACTGACCTAATGATTTCTCAGAAGGTATCCCCGTTATTAAGCAAGACATGACCGTATTTGTCTTTCTCTGCATGGATTATTTCACTTAGCATAATGTCCTCCAGGTTCACCATGTTATCACAACAAATGGCAGGATTTCCTTCTTTTTTTATAGCTGAATAATATTTCATTATATTTATACACATACATACAAATATATATACACATATTTATTTTATACACACACACACAATCACATTTTTATTTATCCATTCACCCATCCATAGACACTTAGGTTGTCTTCCTCTTTTGGCTATTTTGAATCATGTTGAAATGAACACAGGAATGCAGATATCTCTTCAAGATACTGATTTCTTTTCCTTCGTATATATACCCAGTGGTGAGATTGCTGGATCATATGGTAGTTCTATTTTTATTTTTTTGTGGAACCTCCTACTGTTTTCTACGTTGGCTGTATCAATTTACATTCCCACCAACAGCAGACAAGGTTCTTTTTTCTCCACGTCCTTGCCAGCATTCGTTATCTCTTTTCTTTTTGATAATAGCCATCCTAGCAGATATGAAATTATATTATTGTGGTTTTCATTTACATTTCCCTGGTGATTGGTGGTATTGAGCACCTTTTCATGTATCTGTTGCCATTTTGGAAAAATACCTGTTCACATCCTTTGTCCATTTTTAAATTGGATTATAGGTTGAGCATTCCAAGTCCGAAAATTCAAACTTTAAAATGCTCCAGAATCTAAAAAAAAAAATCTGAAATTCAAAACACTTCTGCTTCTAAACATTTAGGATTAGTGATACTCAAACTGTATTTGTTTCTTGCTATTGAGTTATATGAATTCCCTATATATTTTAGATATTAACTTCTCATCACATGTATGATTTGCATATATTTTTTTCATAAAGAGTGTATGTTTTTATATGTGAATATTAAATAGGCTTGGGCAGGGAGTGATCTGGGTTAAACATTTGTGTTTTCATGTTTGTATTTTTTCATGTTTTGATAGTGAATAAGTACCGCTCTTTTAACAAAAAGAAGTTATTTTTAAATATAAGAGTAAACTTAGAAAAAAGAAAGACCATAAGGCCGTAAAGAAAATTTTATGCCATTTTAATACATAATTAGCAAGAAGTATGTATGATAGACTGATGGATCTGAGAAAAAAGCATTTAAAACGTCTGGGAAAGCAGTTATATTAGGCCAATGGTTGTCTTTTAATTACTTAAATTTAGAGGGAACGAATATTAGAAGTGTTGGAGGTGAGGTTTTTCACAAAGAACAAAGGATTGTTTCCTGGAACAGACAGTTCACAAGCAAAAAAAAGAAAATGTACTCTTTTGACTATTGCATTAAAGAGCTGATTCAGAAGGTAATGGTGAATGAGTCGAAAACCAATTAAAAAGAATCTTTACTAAAAGGGACTTCCCTTCTTAGCCAGTCTGATTGTTGTTAGGACTTCTAAGTATTTAAACAGTGTTGAGAAGAAATATAAACTTGGTGATTAAAGCAGTAACAACAACATATGACCCACTGAAGTATTCTCTGCCTAGAATCCTACAGTGAATTGCGTAAGGCATTCTCTGTGTTTGGAGCTTTTCTCAGCATTTACAGGGCTAATTGTGGGGGTCAGACCCATCAGCTAAAAATGTGTGCATCTGAGCACACAGGCAAGACATGCAGGAAGGGCATCAAGGCACTGTATTGAATAAATTGATGATTCCGTACTATTAGTTACAATGCAGAGAAAAATTTAAGTCTTACTGCACTTGTCTTTCTATAACAAAGAGGGCCAATGTAATGGTTGGCAACCAAGGAGCAGTTAAATCAAACCAGGAAGCATTATGGGTCTTCCATGTGCCTGACTGAATGAGATCTCTGTGTCTGGTATTCCATGTGTTGTTGAGGTGTCAGAACCTCTGAAAAGGCATCCTGAAGTTAGGGAAAGTCCAAAGAAAGGCTGTGAAGTGGATTGGAGCCATAGTAAGAAAGGAGGGAGAAAGACAGGCAAGAGTGGATGCTAATACATGTTAGTTTTCCTTCCAGGTAACAAAAAATGTACTGAGTCTTTTCACTGGTTACTGTACTTAATTATCAGAGCTCATTTATCTGGAGTTCTTAATCTCGATTTATTGAGAAAGTGTAGCCTATCCCAGCTCCTCACTTTCTAGCTGTGTGACTTTAGGTGAGTTATTTAACTTCCCTGGATCTAATTTCCTCATTTCTGTAATAGGTCTGATAATCGGTATATGAGTTATTGTGGGGATAAAATGAGTTCACTCAGGGAAAGTGGTTAGCATAGTGCCTAGTCCCTAGGAAGCACTCAATAAATGTGAACCATTACAGTGGCTAACTTGCCCAAGGTCGTGTAATTCGTAGACGTGTCTGACTTTAGGCTTTTTCCCGTCCATCAGAGTACCATTCAGAGAAGGTGCCTGTTTGAAACCTGTGGCCTTGTTTGCCATTAAATAAAATCTAAATAATCTAGAATGAGGTGACCATTTGAAATCTGAGTTTTGGCCAAGCCTCCTTCCCTTTTCCCCTCAAAAGATGACTTCAAATCGTAATAAGCTTAGAGAAGTCCTTCAGGTGGGATCTCTATGGTCACTCTTGGACATGAGTGAGAGCTGCTGCCTACAGTAGGCCTGGCTCAGCTATGTTTCTCATATTCGGCGTTTCCACATCTGAAAGAATCTGCTAGACTCACGAAAAAAAAAATTTCCTTTCTGTAAGCCCTGAGCTGACACAAAGGCAAGAACTGAGCTAAATTGCTCTTATC
The DNA here is from genome assembly GCA_963575035.1 of Avahi laniger. Classification (NCBI taxonomy): domain Eukaryota; kingdom Metazoa; phylum Chordata; class Mammalia; order Primates; family Indriidae; genus Avahi; species Avahi laniger. Next base: position 15,989 of record CAUYSK010121350.1, on the reverse strand, counting down.
AGCATTTGTTTTTAAATTAAAGGACAGCACTTTCAAAGGGAGTGGCTAACTCAGAGAACCTTTGGCTGAGGTACACTTGAAGACTTATCATCGGAGGCTCAAAATTGTAATTTTATTGAAAGAAAATATGAACCTAATGTCTCCAAATGTTTTAATTATTTATCCACCACTGTTTCAACTTGTCCTCTGATATTGGCCATGAGTCAGATGCAGATTTAAGCAGCATTTTAGCACTTATTATGCCAGTATTAGCTTTTCTTCTGTATTAGAAATTAAATCAAAAGACTTTTTTCTCTTTTTAAATTTATTTTGTTTTATGACAGGGATGAAAAATTAACCTTTAATGAGGGAAAATGAAAGCCTAAAATAGCTCAGAAGGTCATAACCATCTCTGTCATCAGAGTTCGAGAAAAAAATATGTGTTTCTGTGTGTGTATTTGTGCCCAGAAACATAGGCTTCAGAGACAAAACCTATTTTGGAAGAAAGCAAGCCATAAAGGTTGAATTCCTGTCTCAAAGAATATGCCTCAGTTTCCTTATTGAAAATAGGATATACAAAATCATCTTGCAGTTTATGTAATCCTCTTAATTTGAATTAAATGACTATATTTTGAGGCTTCAAAGTATGATTGGCACTTTGATGGAGTTGCATTAATCCAAAACAATGTTTTAAAGTACCAGACAAAATTATTCACTGAAAAAAGGAAAATTAAATCTTTTACCATTCCATGTTTGAACTGAGGATTAAATATGAACACATCTTCTTCTCTTTTTAATTCCGTATCTCTCTTGGAGAAGCAAATCTAAGAGAAGTGGCTGCATTATTTAATATGTGGAAAAGGAGAATCTATGCTTTTTTGCCAGAGATGGTAGCTTCTAAAGAGTGGAAGAAACATTAAAAGACATGAAGTCCAAATAACAGGCCTTCCATTTAAATAAAGTGAAAACTGATGCTTGGATCTAGGGAAGAAGACCAAGTTGACCTAGCCTGCGTCTTTCACAACTTTTAGATCCCGTTGTTCTTTTAAAACATGTTTTAAAAAGAGTCCTATTGAAATGACCATTTACTGCTGCCTAAGTTACAGCATTTTAACCATAAACACATCTATGCATATTTATCTGAGCTAAATTAGGTAAATAATGACACAAACCATAGAGAAAATACTTATTGTATTTTAAATTTCAGTTAATCTAGATATAGGCAAATAAGAAATAAGTCAGTAATTCAAGATAGAAAGCCATGAAGACACTGAGCTTGCTGCTAAATCAATAAAATATGTATTAAATACCTGCTGGTCAAGGTGCAGTGCTAGGCACTTTAGAGAAACAGATGAGTATGGTTTATGCTTTTCCCCAGGAAGCCTTTCCTAGTCATTTTAGACAGTGTTTTGCAAAGACCAAGGCCTTTTTGCAGAAAGTGAAGAAGTCACCACTGGGCAAAGGGAAGACCAAGGAGGCCAGGACCCTGGTACAAAGCCTTAGGGAGCGGTCTTCCTACTATTTCATTTGAACAAGATTTCCACTGCTTTAAACAAATGTTTAAAAATTAGCTAATGCCTTTATTTCAGAGAAGATAAAATTTGTAATCACATATTATGCACCTCTGTACATTTATTTTTGCTTTCATTTTCTCTGTTCTCCTTTTATGTAAAGTCATCATAAATTCCTCAGAAGGAAAAAAAAATTTGTTTGCTTAATAGAATTGTAAATAGCTGCAAGTTATGGCTATTGTTTTTCCTGTGGTTTGCTTGATGAAGAGACTGTATAGATTTCTGTTACTGTCTCTCCTTTTGGATTATTTTGGATTGCAAGTCCAATGAATTTAAATTTAGCATTGCTAATTAAAATTCGATTTTTTTTTTTTGCAACTGATAAAAATTTACTAAATCCTTACTATGAATTCAGAGTAGAAATTCATGCCATGGGCAGATAGGAAGGTGTGGGTAAAGAACGAGTTTAAAACATGGCCCACCCATGAGGAGATTATAGTCCAGGTGGGCAGACAAGATGAAGACCCAAGAAGTCACAATGAATAAAAGAGAATTTCATTATGGAAAAATTTTCTTTCTCCAGCTAACTTTCATGAGGTAAAGATGATTAAATATAAAGAGTGTGGACTGGGTAAGAATATTGGGGGAAATAAGTCATGTGAAAGAGAACTAATGTCACAAATAAAATATTAACTAAAGAGAAAAACTGGTATCGTCGAAGGACTTTGCTGCCAAGGGGCTTGGCATTTCCATAATGGTGGGGAAGGAGAGACATCTCTGATTTCCATAGTATTTTGTAATTAATGTGGTGCTCTTATGGAAAATTAATTGGTTTTTTGATAATGAAATAGAAAGAAATATTCAGACTCTGGCATATTAAAAGAAATTCTCTTTAATAGAGTCAATGTCAGTTTGATAATGTGGTCTTGCTCCCTCAGGTGCTCAGATGCAGTTCCAGGGTACCCCGAGAGAGCCTTGGTGGCCTAACAGTTAAGCAAGCTTCTCCCTTGCAACTAACGCTAAGCAGATTAATTAAAACTTAAAAGCATTATGATTTAGTTATGAATAACAGTTTGCAGTGACAGAGCTCCCCGTCTATAATTCACCATAACAAAATGACACTTGGGCTCGCTGCTGCTATAATTAGCTTTTGATACACTATTTCTTGGAAATTTCTCGCCAGCCACAGCCTGTGTGTTTCCAGATGTCCTGCACATACTTAAAAATGGTAAACATTAATTTATAGGGATGACAGCTGTGGGTCAAGTTTGAGGTTGATTGATAATTCCTTATTCAAATGTGTGTCTCTGCTGCTTCATTTGTCATCTCCTAGCGAAATAGAAAGCCATTCTACCACATTCCTAGTTAATATTTCATTTTTTTCATAAATTATCTGTAAAAGCAAAAGCAATAGAATTTAGACCTTTCTCCACCATATGGCACAGAATATTAATGGAGCTGAGGCTTTTAAAAAATTATTTTGCAGCCAGAAGGGTTGTGATTTGTTAACCTGACACCTTGTATTTGCACAGTGCTAAGCACACAGTGGGTGCTCAATAAATGCTGTCTAGTGAGTATGAGGAGCTCAGAGTGCTTTCTGGAGGACAAGCTGTAATTCCTCCAAGCAGCCTTCCCATTTTGTAAATTAGGAAATAGCAGACTTGAGGAGTTTTCCTGAGAGGTATTAATCCCTAGGTCACACTCAAGAGTACAGAAAATGACCCGTGATCACAGAAAATATTTTCTCCCTGATTTATTGGATTAGACCCAAAACATACATCTCACTAAGCCTCCTTTCTCCCTGACTTCCTACATGGAGCCAAAAGAGATCCCTGAAATACGAAGGAGAAATTGATTCCTGTGGCAAATTATCTTGTGTATAAGGAAGGCACCAAGCTAGTTGACTGAACTTCCCACCAAACTGGCTGATATGTTTTAGTTTTGAAATGACTATTTGTTCAGGATTTTGGTACTTTGGGTACATAGCCATCTTCAGAATGACTGAGTTCCTACTATGAAAATGTAGACAAAAGTTACATGACAAAAGATCTCATCAATGTAATAGAATATTTCAATGCAGCCAGACATTGGGTCTGCATGAGACCCATATCTTGTAAATGACCAATTTTGACCAAATCTAAGTGTTTTAACACTATGCAACCAGCTGCTTAGCCTATATTACTTCAATCTAATTCATTCAAACAAGGGACTAGATCCTCTTATTGAGCTACCAGAAACAAATTGAGGTTTAAAAAGATATCTGGACAAAAGAAATGCTTGCCGTTTGCATTTCATAGTCACTTAATAATCATTGATATATTATTCTATGAAGCATCCCTGTAAGCCAGAATATGTCCCGTGGATCCATATATGAGGAAATTAAGACAAGGAATTTTGATGACCTGCCTAAGGTCAAACCTAAATTTGCAAGTGAACAAAGAATACAGTGAGTTTTTTTTTGTTGTTATTCTTTTTAAGTCAAATCTATGTTTTCCAACAGAGGTATTGAGTTATCATTAAGTTTTTATTCTTCTATCTTTTATTCTTCTATTTTATCCCATTTGACCATGCCACGTAAGTATTTCTTTTGATCTTGGTTGGACAAGTGGGCAGAACAGGTTGTAGTAAACCTACAAGGCAAAATTTGGATTTGTTTCTTGTTTTTGTATTTTTGGGGTAGGTAGTAACGTCTGCTAAGATGGTTGTTGAAACTGTCCTGCATGTCTGAGACAGAGTTAGGGTTAACAGTGGGATCAACTAAGCACCCATCAGGATATGTAGTGATTGCAACGCTGGTACAAAAGGACAAGAATGACATTTTAATATCTTTAGTGTATAATATAGAAATGTTGGAAATAATCACAGTATTTTCTTTTTAAAATATTCAGGATTCATAAAAGAATCAGTGATATAAAATTCTCAATGCAAATCAAACTTTTAAAAATATATAATCATTTTTAAGTAAAAATAAAAATGTATAAAAACTTACATGTTAAACCTATAATCATTTTGAGAAAAATATTCATTGCTAAAATTAATAAAAAAATTACACAGAACTAGACAAAATTTTTAAAAATTCTTGAAAATGAAAAATAAAATTATACAAATGTTTTAACTAAATATGGCAGTCTTAAAAATACGAAATCTATCACTGATAAAATCAAATTGTAGGTGAATGAGAAATTTTTTCAATTGTAGAAGCAGTTTTTCTCACTTACACTAGTTATAACTACCTTAGTAATAAACTAATATGTATCTCACATATGTATGTATGATAATTGTATGATATTAACAAAATCTCTGGCATTTCATACTCGAAAACTGCACTCTACCAGGCAATTGGATATTGTCAAAGATAGTGTTTGCTGTGGCACAAACATTCCCTCCATGAGTGAACTCAAGAAGAATGTTCTCTCCAACTTCACACTGGGAAAAGTTGTGCTACTTTGTAGCAGCTGCTGAAATGCTGCCTGCATTTTGGAAGCTGAATTATGCCTCCTTTGTCTTTGTCCACTAGGTAACTCAGAGCCCATTTACCATCCATGTTTAACAATTATATACAGGAGTTTATGGTGTGCACTTTGGTGTACTAATTTTATCCCATTTCAATTTACTTGTGTACTCTAATTTCCCTTTGCATTTTGGCATTTTTTTCCTGTAACACTCTGCACTTTTTAGCTGCCTCAAGTTTTTTTTTTTAAACAAAGATAAATAGATGAAAAAAAATGAAAGAACTAAAGGAACTAACGAAGTAGAGAAATTACAAAAAGAGGAAGGTGGAAAGAAGAGAGAAAAAACAAAATCTAAAATGACTTGAACAATTATACGATTAATTCAGTCTACATAAATAGCTAAGCCGATAAATGATTTACATATCACTGATATTTCCTTAACAAATTGAATCTTGGAATGTTTTTTTCAATGATCTCTTTTGCTTAGCCTTTGTGAACTTACACTGATATGAGTTCCTGACGGGCAGGCACCATGTCTTATTCATCTTTGATTCTCTCAGCCCAATGTCTAGCATGTTGCCTTCAACACGATAGAAACTTAGTAAGTAGGTACTGATTGAAATATATTATGCAGTACTCAGATTTTCACGATGGTATGACATATTTTGGTATTTATATAATGGAGCTTCTTTGGATTATTTCACCAGGGACACAATCAGGTTAAAAAGAAACTTAAGTCTTCCAGTGCTTACAGTGGGGGTGGAAGAAGGTTATGTGCATGATTTTTCTTCTGCATGAAAAGGACACAGCTCTTTCAAATTCAGCAGCTGAGTGGATCCATATGCCTTCTAGGCAGAGTGTAGCCAGGGTAATGCTACAGATAATGTAATTAATTAACCCGTTTGTAGTCTCAGGATTTCAAACTTCAAGGTAATGGTATTTGTATAGTAAGTTTCCTTGGTTCTATATAAGATCTTTAGTAGAATCACAAAATAAGATTTGCATTTAAATGTAAATGGTGAAAGTAAGGCAATGAAAGTTATTAAAATCAACATTTGATAAATTTGGATAAAAGTTGCTTAGTACAATAAAGTATATCTTGCATGATCATTTGTATTGAGGAAATCATTGGTGAATGCTCATGGTTATTTAATCTTTGCTTTGTGACTTATGTTCTGGTTTGGTTTGATAATTAGCATTACTTTCTAGATGAATAATGGTTTCAAATTCTTGGAAAGAAATAACCTTATTTTATAAAAGCCAATAAGTTCAAAATGATTTAATATAATTATTTCAGAATGTGCTCAGAGTAAATCTATAACGGATATGGATGTATAGCGAAACCAGGTGAATGAGTGATTTGTTGAAATGGAGGTCATCGAGTGAACCAGTTATCTTAACAGTATCTTCTCATAGACCAAAGTGGAAAAGAATTCTAAATGCCCGGCTAATGGAAGGGCCAGAATTAGAAAACAGTACAAAACAAATCTATGTAAATGCATTAAATTATGGATATTCTTAAAGTGTGTTAGTCCTGAAATTGCCCACTGTATTTGGTATATACCATTGAGAAATTTCACATAATAAAGAGTTCCCCATTTTGGAAAAAACAAAAACTTTTTTTCATATGATCTATGTCTGCTTCCTTTCCCCTTTTCTCCCTTTCCTTTTCCTCCCTGCTGCTCATTCATACTTCTAACATTGGACAGAGCGTGTATCTAAATAATCGTTTGGCTGTTATGTTAGAATTCTACACATTCTGAGTTTTCATCTTGTTTTCTTTACAAAAAGTTTTTAACCTCAATTTTTCTATTAATCGTTGAAATCAGTCATATTAATGTGTCCAGCGTTCATTTGTATTGATGGCATTAATGGTAGCTATTTAATTGTGAGTCTTTAAATGGCCATATTAAAAATAAAAAGATCTGCAATATAATCTTGCCCAAATGTGTTTTCAGTGCCAATAAAAACCAATGAATAGACTGAAGACTGATGTAAATAAAACCCTGTTACTCTACTTCTGGGGCCTCAGTCTTTTTCCAGCCCGAAGTCTTTTGATGAAAATGAGGTTACTTAGCTTTAAAGGTAATGTATAACAAAAATAGTTCACGATAGTCACATTGGGAAACAAGGACAGAGAGAATATAATGAGCAGGTGTGACGGGAAAACACTAAAATGACACCACAGCAGAAGGCGTGTAGGAAAAAAAGGATGTTCTGTCAAGACACAATAATGCTTCATTCCAGGAGAATTGGATACATGAAACAAGTACATTTTATTTTAGATTAGTATCAATTACATGCTCAAATGTAAGTTAATTTTTCTACATTAATGAGACTTTCAAATTTGGCCATAGAACAGGGTTGTGAGTTTCTGTATTGGCTGGGAAAGCACAATTGACTAGATATCCAGAGTTGGGCAATTAAGAATCTTAAAATATATAGCTAAAGTCCAGACCTGGTGAGAAAATTGCCTACGTGAATTACAATTTGTAATCACTTTTTGATTTTGTGCCATTTGATGAGATTGTACATCCCGTAAGTTTAGGGTCTTGGATAGCTAAAAGTAAGCTGTCTATAAACAGAAAAGAAAATTCTTTTATAACATAATTTTGACGTGGATTTATTACACGAGGACCATAATCTGCCACTCTTAATATTAATATAACACATATGCTATCCATTTTACAATCATATCTTTAAAGCTACTGATATCTCTGCAGCTAAGTATATAAATTAAACATTTCCATTTCTTTCTTTTGTTCTTTCCTTTGGGCATCCTGTTTTACGTACTGCTCTCTGTATCAGAGCAGGAACTCAGGAAGCACTTGGTTTAAGTGCAAAGTACCTTTTCCCTCCCCTCCCCAGGTATCTAGTATCAAGCCACTAGCCCAGGAGAATTCCAATAAATAGAAATTTACTGCTACAACTGTAACTACCAGATCAAGATATAAAGATCAATAGAATAAAAAATGGAGTTCTACCCCAGGCTGCATGGTAATTCTGTTTTGACGAAACCCCAGGGCCAGTAAGGAGGGATATTTGAGGGGGAACGACTGAAGAAGAAAAATTTACTTGTTTTCTTATAATGGCAAAACAAACAAACACGGAAAAGCTCTCCTAAGTATCTTTTGTGGGCCAAGTAGGAGGGAATGTGAAAGAGATAGATTAAATTTTCCTTAAAATACAAGTGAACTTAAAAAATGAAAGGGAAATACGATAAGCACCTGTGTGGCCATGTGCAGTTTTCTCAAACTCCTTCCTCCCGTAGTATCCAAGAAAATGGATGCAACGTATCGCCCAACCCTGTGCGTGGTCTACACACCTACCCTAGTCACCGAGCCTGAATCATTGGAAATGCATTTCCACTCAGAGGTTTGTTTAAATAAAAGGTTCAAAACTTGTGATCCAAGCTGTTTGGTCTCTATTCCCGTTATGTTTTCTTTCCCTGTTTAGTTCAGTTTGTGTTTAGGAACAAGAGGCCCCTTTTATCAAAGGGAACAGAGGTATGGTGATGGGCTATTCTCATTCACATTCGCTATCTACATATAATTCCAATGCTTTTTGTTTTGCATTTTAATAAATATATATATATTTATACACACACACACACATTTATATGGGAATTTAGCTAATCCACATCAGTATCAGAAAAAAATACCCTGTGAGGTTTTTAAACTAACAATTCTGCCAGAAAAGCTTGTTAGCAGTTTTAGGATAGAATTAAAAAACAAGAAAGTAGGGACATTAATGAAGGCCTTTCCTGTACTTCTGGGGAGTTTAAAGCCATGCCTAATTTTCAGTTTTATAAACATCTAATGTTCTCTAGACCATCCTTGAATGTGTAGAGAATTGCAGCATTTGACCTAAGTTCTGACCTAAGGAATTTTTTCTTGATATGTGGAATTTCCACAAGACATCAGAAATTCTCTAGTCAGTGCTTTTTCTTATTATAAATTTGTCAAGCTATCGGGCCTTAGCAAAGAAGGTCTCCATGTTGCATTATTCTACAGTTTCCCTCTCCCTTTTTAGTATGCACTGTAATAATATTGTGTTTTCCTTCGACTTTCTTTAGTTGCTGCTGGGAAATTAATCCTTCTTTGTATTTATTTTCCAAATCTCCTCCAACTCATAGTATCTCTTGGCAGAAGGCTATAGATAAGCACTCTGGAAAATAGAGCTAAACAAAAATATTCAGAAATGTGGCTGATATGGTATTTATATTAGTAATAGCAAAGTTGTAATTTAATGAAACACATTGTATATATGCCCTCAAATTTGACATTATGCTACTATTGAAATCATGATTGTACTAGAGTTTTCCAGAGTAACAGAACCAATAGGCTATATATAGATACATAAGAGATTTATCATGGGACTTGGTTCATGTGATTATGGAGCCCGAGAAGTCCTATGATCTGCTGTCTGCAAGCTGGGGTCCCAGGAAAGCTGGTGGTGTAATTCAGTCTGAGTCGAAAAGCTTGAGAATGGGGTGGGCTGGTGGGGGCGTATAGGATAGATGTAGGAGGGTGGGAAGAGGGGGTTGCTATTGGTATAAGTCCCAGAGTCTGAAGGTCTAAGAACCAGGAGCTCTGATGTCAGAGGGTGGAAGACGGATGTCCCAGCTCAAGAAGAGAGAGAATTTGCCCTTCCTCTGTCTTTTTTGTTCTATTCAGGCCCTCAGTGGATTGGACGATGCCTGCTCATGTTGGTGAGAGCAGATCTTTATTCAGTCTACTTACTCAAATGCTCGCAGACATTCCCAGAAATCACATATCACCAACTAGGCAGGAATTCCTTAGTCCGGTCAAATTGACACATAAAATCAACCATCACAATGATTACAAAGAATTCGTAATGATATGGGGGGAAGTGTTTATTATAAGTTATTATAGCAACTACAAAACTATAGATAACACAATTTCAATTACATACAAAAGTGTTTATATATATGTATTTATTTTTAGAAAGAATGGAAAACAGTACCCCAAAGCATACAAAGATAGTCTGTTAGAATAATTTTCCAAATATTCTGCCATGAGTATGGATTTCTAGCATACATTACTGACAACCAATTTACTCAGCACCTACTGTATGCTAGGTTCTGTAGCTATTATCACATTTAATTCTTAACACAATCCTATATAGTAGACATTAATTTCATTTTACACAGAAGAATCCCACATCTCAGAAATGTGGAATAAATTATAATAGACCACACAGTTAATAAAAATAATCACTGTCCCCATTTTACAGGTGAAAAAACTGAGGGTCAGCTAAATTAACTTGCTCAATGTTATCTTGCACGTAAGTAGCAGAATAGATTTAAACTAGATCTTTCTAGTTTCAAATGTCCTGGTCTTTCTACCATATGGTCTTGCTTCTTGAAAACAAATGAACAAAAACAATAACAACAACAACAAAAATACATCGAAAAGTGTGATAAAGAAAGAGAAAGATATATAATAGGAAAGAGGAGAAATGTTTTATCCCTACTTAGGTATCTCAGTTGTTCTTACCGAACCGTCGGATTGTTGAATTTAGATCTGTGCAATATGTGTGAAAACACATAATAATATTTGCATCATATCTATCTTCTGAGAATTTCAAAATTCATATGTTAAATGTTTTTTGGTGTCTCACTTAGCAAATGGTTTTTATTATTCTATACAGTAATAGCCCTTGTTTGATATAAGGTATACTTCAAGCAGAGAGTGAAAAGTTTGTATCCATTCTCAATCTGCAAATAATGCATGCTCTAGGATTATATTCATATAATTTTTTTTCTTTATTAATAGTTCCCTGTCCATTATTGGGCTCAGAAAATGCATATAAAAAGTGCAAACATTACTGGCATAAATATGGTATGTCACCAAAAAATGCTGTGGAAACTCAAAGATAGATAAGAAATAATGAGGTTTATAGATTCATTAGCATTTGAATGATGAAACATGTATATGTGTTACTCCTTTGATCAATACTGCCCTGGAGGGAAAGTACTGTATTTAATTGTCTTTCCCAGACCTTCTACTGTGGACATCTGGTTGCTATGCAATCTTGTAGCAGGACATTTTATTGCCTCAGTGTTGTAGAATTCAAGTTCCTATTTTATTACCAGTGATGGCATATGTTACAAAGAAATGTATGGAAAAGCATGTACAAGGGGGATCTCCTCTATTCTATCTGCTTGCAGAGACCTGACTAGCAGGTATCCTATAATGACACATCATTCTACGTAGTTGTTAAGTTTCAGTGATTTCATTACATGCATTGTATTATATACATGTGTGAGCTGTTTTACTGAAAAAGTTCCACACATTAGGAATGCTTCGTTTTTGTAAGGTGCCTTTCATTTTGCAATTACCCAAGCCATGTGCAAACTTTGCATATGCATACAAGGCCAAGATAATGTTTTATTGTGGAAAAATCATTAGAGTCAGAGAGACTTGGCATCAAGTGTTAGCTCCATTATTTTCTAGCTATATGATATTCAGAAAATTATTCAATCTATGTTCGCCTTAGTTTCCTCATCTGTGAAATGGGGACATTGGTACCTTTCTCATGGAATCTTGAAGGAAATTAAATGAGTCATAAAAATAAAAAAGCCTTACTTATCATGTAACTTATTTTCTTTCTTCCTTTTTTTTTTTTTTTGTCTCTTCTAAATTATCTATACTGACAAAGTGGTCAGAATGAACTAGTGTATTGTAGTAATACAGTCGTCCTTCAGTACCCATAGGGCATTAGTTCCAGGCCCCCTGTTCATACCAAATTTCAGAATACTTAAGTTCCTTATATAAAATAATACAATATTTGCATATAACTTACACACATTCTCCCATATACTTTGAATCACCTCTAGATTGCTTATAATACCCAATACAATACAAATAATATGTAAATAGTTGTTAGACTATATTTTAAAAGTTCTTATTTTTTATTGTATCTTATTTTTGTTTTTTTCCAAATATTTTCAATCTGCAATTGGTTAAATCTGTAGGTGCAGAACTCATGAATAGGAGGGTTGACAGTAATTTAAAACAAAATTTGCTGCAAAAGGTGATTTTTTTAACTAGACATGTATTATATAACTTTTATGGGGAAGACAGAGGTGTGCCTACTTTAAGCTTGTATTAGCATTATTTGCCAAAGTACTGGCCAGTTGACATGCAGAAGCGGTATTGCAGAAGCAAGCAGGTGGATGATAGTAGCCAGTATGGGATTTCAAATAAGCCTCAAATAAAAATAAAGTGCATATTCTATAAGTGTATAATTGAGAATTTCTTATAGTCAGTTCCTATGGTTATGACCTGGTGGCACACATCTGAGGGACAGGGTAATCTAGGAGTTAATGGAGGGCAAATTCTAAAATGCCCTGAAAATTATCTTTCTGTAGAGAATGATGCCAATGTCTATCAGGTTTCTGCTTGTTAATTTCTATGGTTGCTGCTACTGGGGAAATTGTCCTCATTTGCATTGTCTTTCAGTGACCTACCTGGAGGCAAACACCTGCAGACACTTTATGTTCACAGAAGTATCACTTGGGACAGAGACCCACATCCATTCAGTGCAACCAACTATGTTAAAATAACATTATGGGCAAATATTTCAAAGCTTAACATTTCAAATGATTGCTCTCTGTACTATTTTACCCCCTCTTATTGCTCGTAAGTAATATATATTGCTGCCAACATAACTTCTTGGCCTATCCTTTGCCCTGTATGTTTTTTGACTTCTCAGATGAAATTCTTACAGTGCTTTAATTGTGGAAATTAAAAAAAAAATAAGTAAACTTGCATTCGCTCTTTTTAGAGAGAGGAAAAAGTCGCTGGTGGGAAAAAAAGATTAGATTTCAGTTGAAAATAAAGAATGAATAAAAAAAATAATAAAAAAAGAGATGCATTTGGAAATGCGAATAGGTACATGTTGCTTATAAATTATGTGTGTGTACGTGATTACATATTAAGAATTTGTTAGTCATGAAAGAATAACTATTTGAATATTGTACCATGTATAAATGTGTTTATCCTAAATACAGTATATATACATGTATAAAGAAACATATAGCCCATGTAATTGTAATTTATAAATTTTATCGTTAAAAATATGCTCTTTGATCGGATGTGGTGGCTCACGCCTATAATCCTAGCACTCTGGGAGGCCAAGGTGGGAGGATTGCTCGAGCTCAGGAGTTCAAAACCAGCCTGAGCAAGAGCGAGATCCCATCTCTACTAAAAATAGAAAGAAATTGGCCAAACAATTAAAAATAGAAAAAATTAGCCGGATATGGTGATGCATTCCTGAAGTCCCAGCTATTCGGGAGGCTGAGGCAGAAGGATCGCTTGAGCCCAGGAGTTTGAGGTTGCTGTGAGCTAGGCTGACGCCACAGCACTCTAGCCCAGGCAACAGAGTGAGACTCTGTCCCCCACAAAATAAATAAATAAATAAAGTAAAAATATTCTCTCCGAAGAAAGATTCTGTGCATGTTTTTAAAGGTATAAGTGCCTTCCTAAAGACTGTTTTCTTCAGCAGCGGTTGATGGTCAAAACATTTTCTTTCTTGAACTAATAATTAAAGTCTCTTTGTATTTATTATTTGCATGTATGTTTGTATGTACTTAATAGTTATAGCAAAATAGATTAAGCTGGTTTGGGGTTACAAGAAACTGAAAAAATGCATCTCCCTACCCCCCACAGAATGGTCAAGATATTATTTGCACCGAAGCTGTAAACTTTATGTTTGGCTTAGTCACAGAGCCCACTGAAGGAGGAAATGCAAACCAAATTTAAAGAAAATTGCTTAAGCATTTTTGAAGTGATCATGACTTAAAGTAACATGTTTGTATGTATGCAGTAGAATGTAGTTGGTTATTGGCATATATATATATATATATACATATATGTATATATATTGAAACAATTAAAAAGTCAGCCTTAAAGATTTCTTTCCCTTAGGCAGCCATGCTTAAAGGTGCTTGTGTTTAGGAGTTGGCCTTTCATTTAGGACTTTCTCAACCACAAAAATAAACAATAAAGTTTTGGGTAATTGATATCATGTGATATTCACTAATTAGTTCTTTTATTAATATCAAGAAGCATCAGGTAAATCCTCTAACGACTACTGATAGTAGATTGGGTTCATTTGTATATCGAAGATGAAGAAACAGAGACAGAAAGGAACTATTTTGTTACATACATGTGCAGGAATAGGATGTAATTATAAATATATTTTATTAATGCTAAATGACTGGGGTCCAGAATTAAGGAGTGGCCGTCAGAGGATCTCCTCTCTCCAATAAGGCTACAACACCCCTGGTCAGGCTACCTTCATTCATGTGTTAAGTTATTTATTGCTATGGAATAGTTATTACACTGATTAGGCACATGTCTTTTCTTCTTGACTTCATGAAGATTTATACTTTCCTATTACCTTCTGTGTCGACTCTGTCCAACATCATACTTTTGACAAAAATTTGTTTATTAGACATTTGGCTGAAAAAAAAATTCTTTGCAGAGTACTATTCTGTGTCATAGGGCAAATAGAATTATTTACTATGCAGAGTTAAAATGTTTAAAGAAATGCAATAGATGCTGAAACAATTGAGACCTTTTAGAAATAACTGTTGATTTTTATTGTTGTGATTCATACATCTCAGGACTAAATTAAGTATCACAGATTGTGGCTTTTAATAATGGTAACTTTCTATTTTCTTCAAAGAGGTCATCAAATGTCTCCTGGGCCCACATAGCAGAATCTGTCCTCTCTTCAGGAGCAGAAATCAAGATTCACTATTCTCTCAACCTATGCCTATCAAGTGGGGAGGTGGAGGCATTTGTAACTTCTTAGGTCAGGTAAAATAAATACTACCTGTAAGATAAGAGAAACTTGGTTTTGACTGAATCTGAATTATCCATCCTGAGGAACTATAATAATGACATGTTGAATACATTTGCTCTTATTTTCATTTCACCTGTATAGAATAATCCAGCAAGAGAGAGGTTGAAATAAAAAATTGAAAATGTATGGACCGGCCAGGAAAAGAATTACCCAGCCCTCCATTAAAATTTGAGACGTGCTCAAAACCAATAAGCAGATAGACATGATCCCTTCCTCTCATGGAATTAATGTTAATTCTGAAAATCCAAAACCAGAGACTCATCAATCACTGATAGGGTGTATTCTCTGAAGGGGACAGAGGAGGAGGCAAACGTACTTTCACTGGCATACAGTGGAATTACAAGTTTCGAGGATAAATCTCTCCCAAAACAGTCCCACGGAGAAACCTCACAAAACTCTGAAAATATTAATAGGCTAATTACCAGTGTCTTAATTTGCAAGTCCTATTCCTTTTCCCTTCTTACCCTCCCCGCCCACCTCCTCTAACCCTTGGTATATTTCAAAAAGGGAAAAGCAAATCGAGGAGGGGGGACAGTGAACTTAGCCACAAAATAAGTCAAGGGAGAAATGAAGTACTAATTAAGAAAGCCGGGGCGTTATGCAAATGGCTCCTGCACCGAAGGCAGCCTAATGAATGTGCCCGGAGTGGAAGGGGCGTCTTCGCCGCGCCGACAGCTGGCTCCCAGGAAGGTCAGGCGCAGGCGGGCGCGCGGGAGCATAATCCTTCAGATTGGCAGCTCTGCCCCCTGGTCACCGTTTGATTATCTCCCAAATTGCTGTATTTCACAGAGATAATGATTTTTTATGGTCACAGATTTGAAGACAACTGCTGTATCCTCAGGGTTGTCGTTCTGCAAGGAGACGCTGCTGCTTCCTTCAGAAGGCGGAGAGAGAGGGGGAGAGAGAGAGAGAGTTTCTCCTTTTCTCTTCCTCGCAACTTCCCGGAATGTTTTATGACCGTAATGAAACCAATATGTATTAGTAAGGGGACCGCCCCAGTTCCGATGAATCCCAATCCTTGTCCCGTTCCTTAGCCAGTGCTTGGATCTGAGGGTCTCTCTCTCTCTCTCTGATCTTCCAAGCGTGCCAGGAGCTTCTCATACTCATGAGAAGGATGTGGTCCTCTCTGCAAAACCTAAATTAGCCTATG
>CAUYSK010121348.1:0-19693 GCA_963575035.1 Avahi laniger | reverse complement strand
TTCCCTGCTCCTGGGCTGGGCCGAACCGGGAGGTCTGTGCGGAGGACCGGGATGGGCGCCTGGTGGGTCCGGCAGACTTGGTTTTGTGAATTCACTTGTTCGTTCCTCCTCTCACTCGAACTGCATTTACTGAGCATTAGTACGTGCCAGGCGTCAGGGTTCTGAGGTCAGTAAGGCACGGGCCCTGCTGTCAGGGAGCTCGTGGTCTGGTGGGGCAGATGGGCGGGAGCAGTGTGACCCGGACCGTGAGGGGGAGGCCTGGGGCGCTTGGAGCCCAGAGCGGGCGACAACCAAGCTGAGACCTGCGGGATGCTTGAAGAACAAGCCAGCTAAGGCGGGGAGAGGGGCTCAGCCTCGGGAGGGCGCGTTCAGTTGCTGGAGGAAGCGAGGGGCTGAGGGCCCAGTGGCCGCGGCAGGGCTTCGAGGCTGCAGCACCCGCCAGCCTGGCCGAGGCGAGTGCTGCTCATTCGCTCGCTCGCCGCGTGCGGTCGAGGGCGAAGCGGTAAATAGAGCGGGAGGGGGCGCAACGCCAAAGTCGCCATTTATAAAATTTGGAAACTGATCAATCGGACTTCACCGAGGAAAAACCTTTTTTCTGTGAAAGAAATTGTCAAGCAAATAAAAAGATAAGCCATGAACAGGGAGAGAATATTTGCAAATCACATGTGTGACGAAGGACGCGTATCCAGAATGTGTAAAGAACTCTCCGAACCCGTCAGTAAGAAGTCAGCCCAGTTAGAAATTAGGCCAAAGATGTGAAAAGACATTTCATCCGTGAAGACCTCGCGTGGCAGACAAGCACACGCAAAGACGCTCAACGTCATCAGCTGCGGAAGTGCCAGTTCAAACCACAGTGAGACGCCGCCACACACCTATGAAAGTGGCTGAAACGACCTCCAACCAGGCACGGCTCGAGGTAGGACCGCGCACGCTGCCGGCGCTCACGGAAAAGCGCCCGCACGACACGGCAGTCTCCCTCCTGGGGTTCACGCAACAGAAGCAAACGTCTGTGTTCACACAAACACCTGCATGTGAATGTTTGTATCAACGTCACTTGTAAAAAATAAAAGTGGAAACAAATGTCACTCATCCGGGGAATGGACAAACTACCGCACGTCCTTCCGGTGGAATACTCGGCAATAGCAAGCAGCTGTTACTGACGGCCGCGCGTCCCCAAGGCACTCTGCGTCACGTAGCCAGACCCAGTGCGGTGCGTCGTCTTTTGTTTTGCCATTTACTTGCCTTCTGGAACAGGATAAATGACAGGGAAAGGATGTTGCCAGGACTTAGGGTTGGGGGATATTTTGACTGGACTGGGCCAGCACAGGGGTCTGGGGTGGGGCTGATGGAACTGTCCTGTGTCTTCACTGCAGTGGTGGTTACAGGACTGCATTTGTCAAAACTCATAGAACTATATACCACAAAAAGTGGATTCACTGTGTAAACGTCAGCCTAAGTTTAAAAAGGTCAATAACTCAAAACTCATCCTTTCCTAATTACTACATTTACCACTATCTGTGCTCTTGAGCGCATGTCGGTCGTGCTGGGTGGTGGACGTGTTCACGCGCTGCGCTTCCCTCCTGCCACGCTCAGCACTCCAGTCGATGGCTCGAAATCCGATGTGGTGGGAGCGTGCACACCATGGAATTGGGAAATGCTACAGATCAAGGCTGAATTTTTGTTGATTGACTAGACTTAAAATAATGAAGAAAGTGTTAATAATGCCAATTAAACTTGAAAGTGTGTCATCTATAGTACTTACGGTGTCAGTAGCACGAATGGAGGAAATTGTCTTACAGTATTTGACATCTATGACCTGATTCAGCAAAGAAGTCACTGACGAAGTGAAAATCCAACATGTTTTTGTTGTTTCGCTTTCATCTCACTCCTTAAGTACACAGAAATACCAAGCAACATTCACGTTGAACTAGTCTTGTTAGTTACGACTATAGGTTGGCTGTGGATGCAAGAAAATCAGTGGAAGCCTTCCCCAAGAATCAATGGGCTAGATGGAACTTATAGTAAAAGTATTGTGTTTTTTTATTATTTGTAAATTGCATGCTACAGTCCTGGATAGCAGTAAAATGTATTATAAATGAACGTGTGTGTAGACAGACGCATCCGCCCTGGCCCTGGGAAGCCTGTTGTTAAGCCACTTCTTGGAGTCATCAGCCTCAGGGTTGCTGTGGCTGAACAGAGAACAGGACCCAGGTCTGAGCCAGGGACCCTTGAGGTCACATGGAGAATGAGCAGGCAGGGGCGAAGGGTATGGAAACCACGACGATCTGGAAGTGTGACGAGGCAGGAAGGAGAGGCCACTGGCATCACATGCCAGCAGGATGACCAGAACCTGAGGGCTCTGGAGGGACTGGGTCTGGAAGCTGAGCGGTGGGCTGGGCCACTTGCTGCCACGCGAAGTGGTGCAGGGCTTCACCTGAGTTGGCGTCTTCAGATGTGAAGTCGGAGGTACAGCCATGGCACTGGCACCTCACAGGTTGCACAGATGACGGGGTGATGGGGAGAGGCCAGATCTATTCTGGGGTGCCCAGGACATGGTGGCTCCTTCTCTTTTTGGTGGGGAGGCGGCCCTGGCCTGGGTGGGAGCTGGAAGCTGTGAGGATCAGGGCTGCTACGTATCTGCGCAGGGGCATGGGAGCCACTGCCGGGTGACTAGCAGGGATGAGGGCCCAGGTGCTGCCAGCAAGGGCAGCTGGGGACGCAGTCACTGAGCACAGGCCTGAGGGAGGTGCGGCTCCTGGCTGTAGTCCTTGGCTCCTCGGTTCCCAGGCCTCGCCTGAAGCAGTGTCATGGAGACTGCCCAGCACAGGGGCATGTCCTGGTTGAGAAGCCAGAAGTGTCAGGATGCAGAGGGAGGCAGACCCCTCTCGTGCTTGTCCCAGGCTCAGCAGCCGGAGACCACTCAGCAGATCTTTCTCTAGTGCCTTCCGTATGCAGAAGGGTCGTGGGCCTTGGAAATTCAGTGGTGAACAAAATAAAGATCTCGGCCCGTGTGGAGGTTACAGCAGAAGCAAATGGTATGTAGAGCAGCTCAGTGCTGTGAAGGAAGGTGGGTATGGATTTGTCAAGAGTTCTCTTTGATAAAGTGACTTCTGATGGGACACTTGACGGAAACGCTAGAGCAAGCACGGCCGAGAGCCACGGGCAGTCTTCCCTCCCTGAGCACTGTGGGTGCTGTGGGCAAATATCCATGACTGAAGGCGGCGAGAATGACTCTGGCCCTTAGACGTGGTTTCATAGTGGACTTTATTGGGAAAAGTTAGTGTAAAAAACATTCAAATTCATAAAATTTAAATAAGACAGTAAAATTAGACCTTGTAGCTACAGTAATCACAAATAAGGTAAAGTCTAAATTATTGCCTAAGCAAATACTATTTTGTCAGGCTTCTGCTGCAAGCCTAAGGCAGGAAACATTGCAGTTATTAGAAGTGAGCCCAATGATGAATCTGCATTTGAAGCTGGAAGAAAGGGAAAAAAGCATGTTCTGATTACGGCATCGTGACATTCTAGCCTGCAAAAAGCAACTTTATTTAATGTCCTGCAGCAGAGCACATTAGTAATTGTAACCATGCACTAAAATTCTCATTTCATGTCATAAAGAGTAATCAGGTTTCTCCATGATACATTTTGTTTCACTGGGTTTCATACGGTTTGTCCCTTTAAAGATCTTTCTGGGAAAATTCCTTCTCCAAAGATTGCTTCCTCAGATGCCCAGGTTGCTACCATGGGTCACATCTTGGGTTATTTAAAGCAGTCAAGCTGCTGCTCCTGCCACCCTCTGAGGCTGAGTCAAATTCTCTCCTCTCAAATCCAAACACCACCACTAAGAGAATTCTAAGAGAACTGGCATCCCAAAGTGGCCAGAGTGTTACTAACAAGTTAATGTGGGATTCTCTTTGGTTATGGAATTTTTACTTAAGCATATAAAAAATATAGCTAGAAATACGCTCCTGAATTCTAAAAGCATTTTTGACCAACTTAAACATGTCCTTGCAAAATGTACCACCTGGACAACTTCAAATCTGACTGTCCCCTGTGGAATCTAACATCAGGGTTCTACTCAGCAAATTCAGTGAAGCACAAGGACCGATCTTCAGGAGCCCCAGAGGGTGGAGGCACCTGGCTGAGGCCGACTTAGATACTGTCCATGGCTTTGAACTCGCTGAGAGCCTGCACCGGGTTCACGTGCTTCTTCTGAGACGCCCGTTTAATCTTGGTCTGTGTCTCATCCTGTTTCTCTCTCTTCACCAAGGGCTTCTTCTCGGGCGCCTTCATCTTCCACGACACCGCAGGAAGGTTGAGGGAAGCCATGCCCTGAGACTTCTGGTACTTGGTGGAGGCGACGTAGGATGCCTTCACCGTCTGCACCACAGCATTCATCAAGTTCTTGGCTGCCTGGATCAGCGACATGGCGCTGTCCACCTGAGAAGCAGACAGGGGCATGAGCAGCGTGGGCCTGGCTCCCACGGCCCGGGCCCACCCCCAGAGCATGGAGTACTGGCAGCCCCGCCGTTACTGATTAGCCCTCTCAATGGCTGCTCTTCGCCAAATAGCCTGGAAGCGCCTGCTCTCAGATTCTTTGAAGAAGAAAAGGGAGTAACAAGGAAAAAGCATAAGCACCTTGCTCAACCCACCCCTCAAGTTCTTACTTATTCCAACCAGCTGGATAGGGATCTGCACCTTCGTTTTTGGCACTGAGTGATCCCAGTGCTAGAAACAAGTGCCATGAATAGCGGGAGGGGAGGAGCAGGGATTGAGAAGGCCAACGGACCTGGAACACGTGCAAACTGCCCCATGATGGGGTCTCCTCCCCTCACTTAGAGAATATGGAGAACTGGTCCCTAAGACCAGGTGCATTCATGGTGTAGCAGATGAGCAAATGGTATCAGTAGGTTTGGCATAAAAAATACTTCTTTTAAAGGAAATTCAGTGGGATTAAGAGAAGCCATGGAGTCTCAATGAACCCCAGTACAGTCAGCGAAACAACTTCTTTTCCCTGACCAAGATGAGAGGGGCCCAGGATCGTGACCCGGAGAAAGGAAAAAGAGACAGCTAGCGCTCGGACACTTTGAGGGGTGGAGGGTTTTTGAGAAAACAGCCTAGCTGTGTCCACTTTGTAATTTTTGAACCGCCTTAATTCTTCTCTGGGGGAAGAAAAGCAAGGAAGATAAAAATACTCTTCCCCAGCAAGTGGCCAGCCCTTGTAATGGCTCCCAGCTGTCACCAAAAAGAGCTGCAGTTCAGCAAGGAGCAGACAGGGTGTAGACCTTGGCCTCCAGGGACCGAGACACAACTTGGGGTTTGTATACAGCACATGCTCCCTGTCCAGGGCAGCTGAGGAGCATATGTGCACAAGAGGCTACCTTCCCTTCTGACAAGGCTCAGCGCAGTCCCACTGACAGTACTTACCCCAGAGACAACGAGCTCCCCGCCGAGATTCTGCACCTCGGCCTTGACTTTGCTGCAGATGTTGAGCTGGTGGCAGTAGAGAGCGATGCGCTGCAGGTAGGCCAGCAGGTCCTGCTTGCAGGCCGAGTCTGGGCACTGACGGGAACACAAGCTTAGCACCAAGCACTCCAGGCCTGACCCAAGCACCACCCCACCCCCAAGGCTCTTTCTGAATGCCTCTGTGTGGCACTCATATGCTTCCTCTCTTTGGCCGGAGCAAAGGGTAAGAGATGAATTATCCAATTACCTGGGCACTCCGGTGCCTTATCTGCTCTGCTTGGGGATGGAGGCAAGCGAGATGATGGAAGTCACTCACGGACCCCTATGCTGCACAGCACTGGCTGTACAGTAAAGACCTTCTGAGGCCTCCTCTGACTCAGTACATGAGAGCAGGGAAACCACCACTGCCAAGGACTCTGCCTCCACTCTTAGAGCAGGTGGAAGCCTGTGTTCCTCAAGGTGAGAAAAAGCCTGAGCAAGCAGGAGCCTAGTTATGGAGAGAAGTCAGGATGTTCTGAGCAAGGTAAGATAACCACCCAAACAGCTCTTCTGCTCAACTGCCATGTACACGGTAAGTGCCTGATGACAGAAGACACTCACTCTAGGCCAAGGTGGAGGATGAATGAGTAAACCAAAGCAAGCAAAAGAACACCTGTGGATGGTTAAGTCCCAACCAGTCATAGAGAAAAGGGCAGCCCCTGCCCAGTTCCTGTCTTGCTGCTAAAACTTAGGCTTTTGGGGATTCCTGGATCAGGGCTGGCTTAGAAGGCTTTACCCAAAGAAGGAAACACAGAGAACACGTCT
Source organism: Avahi laniger (assembly GCA_963575035.1). NCBI lineage: Eukaryota > Metazoa > Chordata > Mammalia > Primates > Indriidae > Avahi > Avahi laniger. Next base: position 13,423 of record CAUYSK010121348.1, on the reverse strand, counting down.
CAAATGTTTACAGAAAACATTTTCTTCCATTGCAGCTGGGGCACAGTGAATAACAAAGAGGGGTATAAACTGAGGCCTTGGAGACCATAAGCAGCCATGGCAGAACCATGTCTGATTTGCATTGTTAGATGGCACTGTGAGTGGCAGAGAAGGAAATCGGGAGGGGCTGTGGAGGTCTAGACTGAGCTGGTGGTTGCAGCCAGGAAACGACCGGTTTGTGTCAAGATCCATCTGGCCAGTAGAAGCAACAGGGCTTATGACTGGACTGCGTGAAAGGAGAGTCAAGGATGACGTCACAGTCTTTGGCGTGAGTACTAAGGGATGGCTGTCACTCATCCTGTGTCCTAGATGAGGCTGAGAGTTTGGACGCTTCAGAGAAAAGGGTGGGGAGTTTGTCAACGGCAAAGAAAAACTATAACTGAGAAAAAGCTTCTCTGATAAAGTCTTGGAGCACCAAAGGAATGTGTTACGACATTTTTGGACCTGTGGGTATGAGGGAATAAAGGGATGAAGGTGGGGTGGTTGAGGACGTCAGAAGCCTGTCCCCAACTGGGTACATTAAAGCACTGGCTCAGTGGGCCCTGATTCTCGTATGCAATGCACCCTTTTAGAAGAGGCTCTCACATGTGTGGTTCCAGTGTGTCAGGGTTTACAGAAGCAGCTCCTGCCCAGAGCGGAAGTTCTGGAAAGAAAGACTAAACAGCAGAGGCTGGTTTTAGCTATCAAGTGATGGAAGATTTTAAGACTCATACACCTGCTCCAGAGATGCGCACACTGGGCCTAGCTCCTAAGATGTGTCAAAAAAAAAAAAAAAAACAGGAATAAAGAAATCCTTAAAACTGTATGCTGTTTAAGTAGATTAGCAAGGTAAGACAGTGTTTAGAGAGGAAGGTCAGGAGTGCTGTGGCCCATGAAGCCTGTCCTTATAGCCACCTCAGGAATGGACCAGGCTTGGCTGCCAAGCCCTACAGGAGCTTAGAGACCCACGTCTGCCTCTTACGTGGTCTGCGATGGTACGTCCAAGCTTATCCATCCTGGATCCTGCCTCAGCAATTTTCTTGGCAGCACTGATCACATCAGATGTATTTTTGAGTGGTCCTTTACCTCTGAAAAGAGACAATGAGGATAATTGTACATGAAGCCCCTCATGGTGGAGATGAGTGGAAAACAGGAGCTGTCTTCAAAGCACCATGGCAAGGAGAAAGCTGCCCTCCTGGCAGCCTGGCAGGAGCTAGGCACTGCTCACCGGGTGAAATCGGTCATCTCCATCATAATCATGCACATCTGCTTGGCCAGCACGATAATGTCGTTGCCACTGTCATCCCATTTGGACACTTCAGCATCCAGCTTGCTCTTTTCTTCCTGGAAGCTGGCCACCTGTTCCGCAATCTTCGCTTTTTGCTCCTGGGGAAGCTGAGCCATGATCGCCTATGATCAGAAGCACAGAAAGCTCTTACATAAAGAGTATGAAGTTCTCAGAGTGCATTAGCCAAGAATATTTCCAACAGGCAATCTATGACATAGGTAGGATAATGCTTTAATAGGTTTCATTTTGCCTGAAGGGCTATTCTCATTTTTTTGTAGAAACTTATAGCAGCCTGAATTTCTGACCCACTTTCAAGAACAAATTTTAGTGTAGAGGAAAACAGAGTATGAGGGGTAGAAGGTTAATGTGAAAGCTTTGTAATCACACCTCTGTGCAGGGAGATAAACTAGTATAACTTAATTTTTTTTTGAGGCAAGGTCTTGGTCTGTCTCCCAGGCTAGAGTGCAACCTCAAACTCCTGGCCTCATGCAATCCTCCTGCCTCGGCCTCCCAAAGTGCTAGCATTAACAGGTGTGAGCCACCATGCCCGGCCTATAAAAGTCTCATCCTCTGCTTTCTACAGTAGGGAGAGGAAATGAGTGGAGCCCTTTCCCTGGTGGGCCCTGAATGGACATTTCCAACTTTTCAAGGTGAACTGAAAGTGGTTTTAGAATGGAAATTTTGAAGAAAGAGGGCAGAGGAGAATTTGCCAAAGAATATTCATTTTAGCTACTTGACATGGTATTTAGACTGTATTAAAGCAGCACTTAGAGGCCTGTCGCCCACCGAAAGCCCACAGCCCCAGGGCTGGGGCTCCTCCCTCTCAGCTTCCCAAAGTGCTCATGACCAAGTAGGGCTGAAGACAGGGATATGCTTGCTGTGCAGGATGGAATTCCAAGGAGTGAAATAAAAGACTCCTTAGAAATATTTCTTGGCATCTTCCCAAAAACATAAATGCTGTTGATTGAAGATTTAATGACTCAAATGAATGCAGTGGCTCTGACTGGTATTCTTGAATGTACCACTGTTATTTTTTGAAATCCATGAATAATTAAATAGTTCATACCCATGGTATCATTGAGATGGTCAAAGGCAGCAATCTTTTTCAAATTTTACAATTCTTTCAACAAATGTTGCATTGACTAAATCCTAGGCCTTTCTTGACCCAGGGCTCTATCATAAAGCAAAGCCCAAGGGCGCAGCTGAGGAGGCACTTTGGAGGAACCTACAATTGACTAGCAGGTGTCACGACGTCAGTAACGTCAGTCCTACTGCCAGAGAAAGGACAGAATGGGGTTCTGAATACTGAGAGTTTTTTCCTGGAAAAGAAAAGGGCAAGGCCTGACAGGGACAAGTGACACTGCCCCAGGAGGGCTTCCTTACCCGGGCGCTCTGGCCAGCTATCAGCTGATCATCTTCTGTCTGGACACTTGTCCTGCTTCTGACGTCGAAATCTTCTGTCTCGAAGTCGGAGTCATCCAACTCCTCAGGGGTCTGCCCATCAAGAAAGAGATCAAGAGTCAGACATAGCCCTCGGCCACTCGCCAGAGCTGCTTGGCCAGGGGCAAGGAGGCCCCAAATTCTGGATTTTACTTGAGTGTCCCAGTGGTGTGGGTAGTAACATTAAAATTGCTCATCATTCGTCCTGGGGCCATTCCCATGGAGCCTGGTTTCTTTCACCATGTGCACGGCTCAGTTTCTACCACAGAGTCAAGATTCTCTTTGTATCACACACGGCTTTCACTTTTTAACATAATTCCCCAACGCTGCAGCTTAAGACAAAGGTGAAAATTGTCCTGGGTGGAAAAGATGCTGCCTTAAAAATAGAGGTGTTTTATACAGCATTAAGATTTGTATAACTTCCCTACTTTATGGCAAAAAGAAAATTAAATTAGTATTGGGGCTTCTGTTAGGGTACCAAGGCTGCTGAGAGGACTAAAATAGGCGATGTGTTTTAAAGTATTCTTTTGACTTTTATCAAAGGAAAAGAGGGAGAATATAGCAGGTAAGGGCTGAGTAAATACCAAAGGGACTGATTACTGGTCCTAGCTCTTTGCTTTAATTATGAAATAAATCTCTTATTTTGCACAAACCACCAGCCTCTGGTGATTAGCTACTGACTTGAAACATAGTGTCGTTTTCTGGCAGTTACCAGTAAGGGGGCAGCAGGCGAAACAGCTGGGGTTGGCTCTCGGCCTGGCAGGCTGGCCTGTGACAGGGAGGGCAGTGAGGCGAGTGCCTCATCTGCCCAGGACCGAATCCAAGCCCAGCCCGAGGACTTGCTGTGAGGTTAAAATGAGAGGACGTGTGAGAAGCGCTCTGAAACCCCAGGAGTGTCTAGGCTTTGTCCCGGGATGAGAAGAGGCAAGAACAGTGGGCGGTCACACAAGGCACCAGAGAGTATTTCACACAAGGTCCTGGGGTCCTGTTGACTTGGTGGCACAAAACATGATGCCAGCACTGGTAACGCTGATGCCACAGTCGCAGATACCTTCAGTGCTGAGTCTGTTAAGGAGCTTTTCGAAGGTGTGCCTCCTAACACCATCTCTGCTTCCCGACCTCCCCAGCAGCCCATCCTGGCCCCAGAGATACAAAGTGACTGGGAGAAATGACAACCAACCAAACAAATTATATGACATAGTAAAAGTGATCAGTGCTATAAATAAATAAAGCAGTGATAAATAAAGCGGAAAGGTACTTTCAAAGCAGTGCAGGTGGCAACATGGAAGTAGCTGTGGGTAGAGTGTCTACCTGGGGAACCGGATGAATAGCAAGGAGGCCACAGAAGCGGGACTCAGCTCCTAGGCTCAGTCCTTTGAGCAAAAGGGAGACCAGTAGGAGAGGAGACAGGTTCAGGTCCCAAAAGACTTTGTAGGCCAGTCTAAGGACTGCGTGGCAAGGTGGCCTTTGAAGAGTTTGGTGCAGAAGACAGCATGATCTGACTGAAGCTTAGAGCAATCACTCTGGCTGCCCTGGGGACAATGAGACTGCAGGCACCCAGGGAAGGGAATAGGGAAACCAGCTGAGAGGTGCTGGGGGCTTGGACACAGGTGAGAACACGTTCAGATTCCCCACTGTGAAGGTAAAGCCAACAGGATTTGCAGATAGAGCAGAGGTGAGGTATGAGACAAAAAGAGAAACCAAAGGGAATCCAAGGCTTGGGCCTGAGCCAGGGAAGACAGAGCTGCCGTCAACTAACCTGTGCCAACTGCACAGAGCAAGCTGGGGTTTAAAAGGTCAGGAGCTCGTTCTTGGGTGTAGGAAGCGTGAGAGGGAGTAGGCAAGTTGGCTGGACAAACTGGAACTTAGAGTCAGCCTCTAGACGGGATTCACAGGGAACCACACACCAAGGGAGTGAGCACAGGTGGAAAAGAGAAATGGTCAGGGACTGCACAACAGGCCACACCAATGTCAGCAGGGCAAAATGGGGGAGAAACTGAGGGGCGGGATTTTCTTCCCTTTAAAATGGAAGAAGTGACAGCAGGCCTGGGGAAATGTACAGGAGGCAGGGGGATCTCTTAAGAGTGTCCCAGTGCAGGGGATGGCCTCAGCCAGGAGCACTAAGAGCACCCATGGTGCTAGAGGAAGCAGAGTCCATGGCGCAGGGGTGGGAGGTGGGGATGGGGGGTTCTAACGGCCTCAGTATCCGCAGTGAAATCGGCAACAAGGCCAGATAGGAGGGGGCACATGTGGGTGGGTGGGCGAGAGCCTACTGCAGGGCACCGGGGCCCACGCTCCAGCAACCCTCATTAGGACGGCTGTGCTGACCCACACGATGCTCAGCAGGCAAGAGGATTTTGCCAGCACAGCACTTTGTAAGGCTAGTGCAAGGAAGTAAGACAGGGCAAAAGAGTGATTATATTGGCAAACTACGGACTCAAACTTATACAAGGAGTGCACCAAGGACCCGAGGAGGTAAGAGTGACAAATGGGGAGGACACGCCAAATGAAGACCACGGTGGATTCAAAGGATTGTTGGGAGGGGTGCAGACAGTGGCGTTGGCAAGGGCTGAGGTCCTCCTATGGAAGTGAGGTTCAAGTCGGGGCAGGACAAGGCATCAAGAAACTGAGGGGACTAGGGGTTGGAAGGATGATTCTTGAATTAAGACAGGAATAATGTCAGAGAACAGGACAGTAAGCAAGGAGCAAGACCCCAGATGCTTCACAGGCCTGGTTCCTCTGCCCTTGCTACAAGCTCTCCGGGCTGACCACACTTCTGCCCTAGGAGGCTTCTTCCCAGAGGAGGTGGTACTTCCATTTAGCTATGGGGAGAGAAGCTCGACACTTGGCCACAAGCCTGGGAGCATCACCAGGAGCTGCCACAGTCCCTAATCCTCACTCTGAACACCCTGGGGTTCTAGCAGCCTGGCTGCCTGCAGCCTCCTCTAGGAGAGGGGCACTCCATGTGAAAAATCACTTCAGCCTGCAGTAACAAAATTCTCCCTTCTCTGAAATTAGCTTAAGAACCTTTATTTTCTGTAATTTCCTTTCTTACTCAAACTGAAGCCTCGCATTGTGGAGACTGCCCTAAATTAAATCGTCAACTCATGCTAGTTCCCCTTCTCAGCCCAAGTTTGAGCTCTAACTTACAACTAACAGTCATTTTAGACAACATAATTAAATATATCTCATTCTAACAGCTTTTAGATTCATGGTTTTAATATACTGCCATTGCATCTGCTGAGTTCCAGAATGATGCATTGCTCGAGTTTAACAAATGATAAGAAAGAAGCTGTTAAAATGTCTGAAATGCAGTTACTCACCCTTATCATCAACACAGCTTTTCTGATGTCCCGGATGCCATCGTATACCAGGCGGGAGGCATCGATAAACTCGTTCTCATCCATGGGCTGGGCAGGGTCTGAGCTAAGGGCTTCCACGGCTGCTTCTACTTGCTCAGTAAAACGTGGCATGACTGCAGAGAAGAGAGGCATGGCAGATCCCCCTGGTCCAGCACACAGCATCGTTCCACTGGCCTCCCCAAACCCCCAAGGCAGACAGAAAGAGGGGAGGCTTATGATGAAGAGTCTCTGCTTCTACCTATATGAAGGGTATTTACGATTGAAATAAATTAAATGCAGTATTTTAGAAAGACTAAAATCATTTTCTTTGTCTCTGCAGTATAGGTTTTAGATGGTTAGAACCTAAAATGAGAGCTTAAAGCCTTGTTTAAGAATGGGACCCACGTTAATTTAGTATTTATTCACTAATAGGAGACTTAACTCAAAAGTTCATGTTAAATAGTGTGTTCAGAATTAGTCCCATGATTACTCATGAGATACACATGAAGAAAATGTGCTTGTGCAGCCTGAATTTGATTGACCAACTTCTCACGGGTCTGAAGTACCAGGACACCAGAGTTCTGACTGCTTCCTAAGCACAGGGCCAGAGCTAACAGGATGGCCTGCCCTTCCCAGGCTGACTGTGTGTGGGGAGCACTGGAAAGGGAGAGAGTCCCTGTACCTGTGTTGGACAGCAGCTTAGTGGCTTCCAGAACCTTCTCTGTATAGACTCCTGGCTCATAGTTGTCCATCTCCGAGGTGACCACATGAATGACTCGGGCTGCCCGGCCTCGAATTGCACCAGCTGTGCGGTCCAGCCCATCCACATCTTTCTCTTGGAGAGCAATGACACATTTGTTCACATCTTCCAAAATATGATTCTCTGAGGAACAAGCAAAAAGCTGCATGAGGGAGATGGCTTTCCATGACAATCCTAAGTTGGCATCCATCATTTACTGCATGTTTGCTTGGTGCCAGCTACAGTGCCAAAAGCTTTACATGTACGATTTCACTGGAGACACCAGATTAACTGTTCCACAGAAACTCAGCCTGTCATCACCCCCAAGAATAACAATCTTCATTCCGGATTTTAAAAAAGAGAGAGAGAGAGAGATGCCGATCTTTGAGGCACAGTTGTTTCTGTAAGCCAGGCAGAAAATTCTTACATAGAAACCTCAGCAACTGCTCCTCCTCCTCAATAATTTCACTGATCTTATGTCCCAAACAAAGTCTAAACTGGGACAAAAGTTCACTGTCAGGCTTTATCCACCCTGGCCTTCCCCTCTCCTGCTAGGAGATGCTGATGATACTCAGACAATCTATCAGCAAGCCCTGGGATAGGAGAAGGTACTAGAAAGCAGACTGAAGTCTCCTCTGGAAGGTGCTAAGGGATGAGGTGAAATATTTAGTAACCCTGTCACGGTAGGCAGATAGGCCTGCTGTGATATTTACCTTTGAGGGTCCTTAGAGGCAGAAACCCTTGAATCCTGTTAAGCTGACAAATGGCTACTTCCAGTTGGGGGACATACCAAAACTATTTTTCTTCAAGGCAGAAAGCTACTGTATTTTTAGGTACCCCAGAGCAAGGGGTTCACTTGTTCAGCCTCATCTGTAACAGCAAAGTGGTAACAATCAAAATGTTTAAGAGAAGAGTGGATAAATGAATTATGGGTACTATGCAGATCTGTAGGGCAAACCTAGAATGGGAGAGGGAATGTTCTCACTGACCCAGAACTACAGAGACCACTAACAAACAGTCCAAATGATGGGGCTGCCCAGACTCCATGCAGTGGGCAGGCAACACGAAGGAAAGCCCCAGGTTGTCACCTGGCCATTTCCTTCCTACTCACGAAGGAGTTTCTTCAAGACACGTAAGAATTCCTAAAAGCAGCAAGACCTCCTCACTCCCTGAAACTGTGAGAGTGCCTGGCATGATAGGTGAAAGACTCATGGGCCAAGTTTCTCTGGAAGAGCCAGAACAATACGGGAAACGCAATCTGTTTAAGAAACACATCTGGACTTTTTTTTTTTTTTGCCAGTCCTGACTACCTAATGCTTTGACATGTTATTATCCAGGACTGGTTTCTGATTTAATCCACTTCCAGAAGACACTGCCCCTTCCCTCACAGCCTCTGCTAACATACTCAGCCAAGTTATACATGACAGTATCTGGAAGGGAGATAACGAATAAAGCCACTGTGGTGCCAGAGCTTTAGGCTTCAGAATGCCCCGTAGACCAGGGGAACTCTCCTCTCTTTAAGTTCCCAACAGACTGTAGGCAGAGACTCCAGAAGGATCTCTTTGTTCTGAGGCCACATGCAGGATAGAATAAGATGAAAAATCACAATAAGAAAGAAAGAACCAGTGATGTGAAAGAACTGAAAAAAATATTTAGTAAAAACACTTTTCCAGGGAAAGCCAGGGTATAATAAGAATTCCTGTTAGAGAAGGGAAAGAGAGATTACTGCAGTATAGTTAAGACTATATTTTGGACTCTATTAATTACAAATTATGAAACTTGCTAAGGTTTATACGACTGCACTACTGAAAGATTAAACATATTAAGCTTCTAGCATAAAAAAATTTTAACAGGGATATTTTAACCAATTACAAGAATAAAGGGATTTGGAGCCCATCACAAGCACCTTTTCTTTTATGCACAGATCTTAAACAAACAAGCATCTTTTATCTATAAACTTTACACCCTAATTTAAACTGAACTATCTGGTACTGAGCCTGCCCACCACACAAGGCCTTGGATTACAAACTGCTACTTTTACTGATCTAACTGATAGGTGAGATGTGATGTGGACTTCACTATGGAAAGTAAAGGAGTAAAGAAGAAAAGAAAAGATGCTGCTGACAAAGTATGAACCAATGTTTTCTCATATCATTGATTTGAAGACTCATCCCTGTTTCAGGATTGTTAATATTTGGGGGCTGGGGGAGTACATCTTAGAATCAATGAAGTACATCTTAGAATCAATGAAGTACGGCATTCCTTTTTGTTCATGAAACAAAGTAACCCAAACTTCCACCAAGGACTTGTTAACCTTTGTCTAGACCCCTCTGTAGTTAAAAAAAAAAAAAAAAATCAATTTAGACTTTCTTGAATTCAAACTGGCTTCCTAACAGAGAATCCAAACCAGGAATATGCCATTTTTTAGTGACAAAGACTTCTATTTCAGGAAGCTGACTAAAGTCGTATTCTCTACCCTTACAGAACAGCTGTCTTGAGGAAAGCCACTGCCCAGGACGTAGCACCAAACCTGCTCTCTGCAACTAAACCCTAGTGGGGGAATGAGGATCCCCTGGTCATGTGGAAACGGGGGGGGGGGGGGGGGTTAGCAGGTACTCACATTAATGGAAACCATAAATCATTTTAGCTTTAATTGAATTTCCAAGGAAACTCAGCATAGGTCCATTGTGAGTAGACACACCAATCCTATGGAAGACTATTCAATTCAGTCTTTATTTGTAGGTGTGCTTCAAACAGGAAAAAAAATTCATACATACCGAACAATCTATAAATATGCACAACTACATGTAAATGAACATAAAAGGATATTATGGATACTACTTTATCTTTTTCACTTGAAAATTTTTCTACGTCTGGACCTACAGATCCACCTCATCCATTTTAATGGTTGTACAGTACCCTAACTAAACAGATGGAGAGGCCATAATTTACTTATTCAGTCTTTTCTTAGAATTTCGGTTGAAAAAAACTTCCTTGTACAGGTATTCTGTCAAACATTTGTGACATAACCCCGAGGAAAATTTCTAGCAATGAGATTACTCAGTTAAAAGGCATATATGTTCAAAATAGACGTCTGGTACCTAATTGCCCTCCAAGGAACCATGCTAACTGGCATCCTCCAAGAAGCTGCAAGAACCTCAGTCCACAGCGTATAACAGGGCCTGTTCTTTGTGCCTTTTGCCCTGGATATCTTTAACAGTGCAGCCTGTGCACATATAGGAAATGATAACAGTTTCATACTTTACGTAGAGGACCTGCTATATGACAGGCACTATTCTGAATACGTGACTTTTAACTCTTCTATAGTAGGCTTTTTTTTTTTAAATCACCATTAATGAAGAAACCAGGACATAGAAGTTCTGAGTGATTCACCCAAAGCTGCATAGCTAGTGCGCATGGAACTCAGAAATCAAACCTTCTAACTTCACCACTATCTATTATCACTAGATCTGAAGAGTCTCTGATCTACAGTTTTGCATTTTTGCTATTAAACACACAAAACCAAAAATTAGGTCCAATAATCCTTTTATTTAATGGCCTCCTAATCAAACCAAATTCTTTGGACACACTGACACTTAATGAAGGAGAGTACAAATTACCACTCTTACGTGTTGCTCCAAAGTATTTAATGCAATATTGTTTCCAAGAGCATTTGGTAAAAAAATGTTAATAAACCCAATTAGCTACTCTAAGCAACCACTTGCATCTTTTTAAAAAGGAAGCCAAAATTTCAACATGTGAAAGAGACAGTAAATAGCATTTCCATGGAAAATATTTATCAAATACAATTCAAATGAAATTCAAACAGTCTTTATCACTTTGATAAATTTCAAACCACTCTCCTTAAGGGATCAGTCAATATAAATATATTGGTTTGCTGAATGCTCTCTAGCATCCTAAACCATCTCTAATATTTACAAGGCTGCATTCTGAATAGAATAGCTTGGGGAAGAGGAGACACTGCCCCCCCCCTTCCTGGGGGTAGCATGCAAGTCTCCTTTTTACATGCAAATGCCAAGATCTCATATTTGGCATGCAGTGACCCAAGTTCCCCCTGCCCTACAGCCTCATAAAATGCTGGTGTTGGGGTCTTGGTGGCTGTACCAGATTATACACAAGATGACTATTACTATTTGAGCCACAAATCAGGACATGACTTGAGATGAGGAAGACAGAACTTCTGGAACCAATGTGACACAATATCCAGGAAGAGCAGAGATGAAGCAGCAGAAGGTCCTCAGCCCTATTTCATAAATACTTTCCCTTGGATGGTTCTCAGTGACTGGGCAGGAGTACAGCAAATATCTAGGCCTCATGGATTCCAAGAGAATTTGATGGTGTAAAATTATTAGTGGAAATATTCCACAAAACCTCTCACACTGCACCAAAGGGCCTTAAGACCCCAGGATATAGTAGAAAACAACCACTCCAAGGAGTCAAGGAGCATCCTTACATTTCATTTAGCGAAACTGCATGAAGCCCGCCTGCCTTAAGCCAGATCCTGTGCTGGGCACTTGCCAGGTAGCCTCTCCATTAAGAAACAAACCTTTCTCACTGTGGGGCCTGAAGTACCAATGTGCCTCAGGGCCAGGGAAACTGGCAAATGGGGCAGGTCAGGTGAGGCCAAGACATGGCTTCTTACCTGAATACTGGCCATGACTGCTGTAGACGACACCTCCCAAGACTGTGTGTCAGATGAGATGGGGAGACATCTCTAGTCCACCCACATAAAGCTAAAGCTGCCACGCGTGAGGCAGGTGTGTGAGGGTACAGGAGTGTGAATGCTGAAAAGTAACAGGTCATTCCAGTAGGAATCTGCACAAGCATCTGCTTATCTCCTCCCTTCGCCCATGCCCCTAAAAAATGTACCATAAAAATCAGAGGCATTATGAATAATAGCCTTGCCCTATTAATTATTTAATTACTCGACATTCCTAAGCAAGTCTGTGACAGAACATTAGAAAAACACACCAGGTAGACCTCTAAAATTCAGATGCTCTGAAAACAGCACTTTCTGACAGAGAACTGTTCCATGTTTTTATTTGCTAAATAGAAACTGTCTAAACTCCTTTCCATCAAGTCAACCCTCTCTTGTACATCTGCATGAAAACTGAACACACTCACCAAACAAATGTGTATCTGTTAAAGAATGTGATTTCTCTTTATCATTCTTCTGTTTTATGTCAGATAGCCTAAAGATACTGCCTGGATTTGTTGCTGCAGAATCCCTTTTTGTTCTCTGATTTGAAGAACGTTGCATGAGGGACATTTGATTTCACTACATTTTATTTTGCTATAAAAAGGACTGAAAATCCCTTGAGAACAAGCCTGAGATATATCCAGCCTAATCACAAAAAAAGTAACTTTAAGATTGTAGTATATGGGCGGGGGTTGCATTTAGATTTCAGAATTTGTTGTTTGCTTAAAAGTGTGCTGTGAAGGTGCAATGTTTTTCTCAAACCTATGAAAAAGAATAATTCAGTATTTCATTGGGAAAAACAACAGAAGGCCAAGATTTCCCAAAAAAGCCATTGCTGCATTTTTGGCACCTGCAAAGATGTGCTTGCAAATGAGTTTTTGTTTTAAAGTACTAGCACCTGCGATTTGGCAGCCTTGCAGCAACATGGTTTACCCCTCCTCTTGCAGTTTACGATTACCTGCTCTCCACTTTCTCAAGTGAAGTCAAGGCTGTCAGTTCCAAGGAGAGAGTGCGAAGACAGGAAAGCATTGCTATGCGGAACACATGGTCACCCTTATATAGGTCACCGCTGGAGGACTGTGCTGTGCATGTACTTAAGCCCTGCTTCTGTTTCAAGCCCCATTGCCACTCACATCTCCCACATTCTAGCCTGTGGTTCCCTGGAGTGACAGGTAGTTTCAGCCCTACAAGAATCTAGCCACTGATTCTGCCCACAGCAACTGGCCTCAGGAAGTCTGGCGCTTTCAGTGAGCAAGCTGTGCAGCCAAGGGCAACAGAGGCCCTGTTAAATGGAGAATGCATTTATAGTTATTCAACTCCAAGGAGATGGGATTAAAATTTATCTCTGTGTGATAAACACTGAATTGCATTTGACAGACATTTTCTATATGAATGCAATTTACTGTGTCATTATCAGTTTATGTTTGTATAATGAAATCAACTGTTTTTGTGAGGTGAATTATCTAGATTTATTTTTTGCAAGTTCATAATTAAATGGCACTTAAATATTTCCTCTCTGTTTTCTATCTGTGCATCATGCAGACAGAGAGTCTTTGGAAAAGTAGGCAGTTAAATTGTGATCATTTCTGAGAGACAGAAGAGAAGCTTTCCAAGAAGCGAAAAAATTATTTAAAAAAAGAAACTAAAGGTGATGCTGAGAATCCATTTTCCTCAGTTTCATAGGCTCACAGCAAATCACCACCGCCCCTACCAGGATGCAGGTCAACGCTTTTTTTTTTTTTTTTTTTTTTTTTGAGACAGAGTCTCACTCTCTTGCCTGGGGCGAGTGCCGTGGCATCAGCCTAGCTCACAGCAACCTCAAACTCCTGGCTCCAGCAATCCTACTGTCTCAGCCTCCCAAGTAGCTGGGACTACAA
>CAUYSK010121346.1:0-33163 GCA_963575035.1 Avahi laniger | reverse complement strand
GCCCAACACCAGATGAATGTTATTACTATATGTGCACTTAAGGGTTTATCAGTTAATACCAATTTGATGGTGAGTACATGTGGTGCTTGTTTTTCCATTCTTGGTATACTTCACTTAGTAGAATGGGCTCCAGCTCTATCTGAGATAATATAAGAGGTGCTATATCACCATTGTTTTTTTTGTGGCTGAGTAGTACTCCACGGTATACATATACCACGTTATTGATACACTCATGTATTGATGGGCACTGATTTAGCAACACTAAGAAGGGTTAGTAATAAAAGGCTGTGAACTTACAATTCTATTTTGAGAATAATTCAAAAGAAATTATCCTTATCCTTCTTTTTGATTCTCAAAATTTGTAAACCTATAATTCTTCCTTCCAAAGTATTTTTACCAAAAATTCATAGAATTTGAATCTGAAGTATATTTACATATTTTAATTAGAATACATTACACATTTGTAATTATGTTTCAGAAAATATCCTTATACCAATTTATTTAATAAATAATTTCAGGCTATTCTAACCTTGATTCCTTCTTAAAAAATTTTTCATGTAATTATTTCACTACTATTTTTATATATTCTAAGATATTAAGATTAAAATATCTTCATATTTTATTCAAAAAACACTACTGTAGTTGAGCGGTATTCCATCATACCCCCATAATATTCTGAAATAAAAAAAAAATACTACTGCTTGGTATTCATAAGCTGCCCTCCATTCTCTGATAACACACCAATTTCCTTTAAAAATCCCCTTTCCTCCTACTCTCAGACTGTGTTGCTCCAGAAATCGTCCCTATTCCAGGGCAACAGGGGCAAACATAGAACCTAGGCCCAGACAGTAAGAGCCACAGCATATGTTGCAGGAGAGAGTAAGTATGCTGAGACATCAGTTAGCATTATCAGCTCTAGGACTCTCCCTGAACAATCAGAAGCAATAACAGCTCATTCCAGGGTTGCAAACTATTAGGGTATTCACCTATCACTGTGGGAGTAACCCTGCTACCAGAAAGACAATAAAGCTGTTGGAAAAAAAAATCAGAGCTGAGAGATGGAGACATATTCCTGAGGGCGTGAGCTATACCTGAAGCTGAAGCAGTCCTGGAATTTTTCAGTTAAGTCTGTAAATTCTCCAACGAGTGCTCACACGCACTCTTCTCTCTCTCTCTCTCTCTGTCTCTCTCTCTCTCTGTCTCTCTCTCTGTAGTAGTCAATTAGAGTTTGGTTTCTCTCTAACTGCAAGAGTTACACCTCACCAATCTTTCTGTCCTCTCCTCTGTATCACCTACTTTATTACATCTTTCTTGAGAATAGAGATCATGTCTTGTTAACGATTTTATGCTCAATTCCTAACTATAATGATCAACTGAAATACTTAATAAAAAAGAATAAATGAGCAAATGCATAAATACTAATTTTATAGCTATAATACTGTGGTTATTATTGATTAAAATAATCAATGGATAATCTTATCAAAAATTGTGAATTAAATATTTTGAGTTGGAAGATAATAAATATCATATTCTTTCTACTCTATTCCATGGGAAATCATTATGAAGAACTGGAATGTGTCAAATCACATTGATGAGATAAAATCAGTATTGTGTACATGAAATGATATAAATGAGGTAGAAAGGGATGGAATTGAAATTAATCTCCTCGAAGTATCTCAGAACACATATTCTCCCATCTCTGCCATAGAGACCCTTGCTTTCTATGACAATATTGTCAACCAGATATGTTATGGTAGGAAAAGTTTGAGTATAACTGCTTCAGAGCATCTCCTTAGAATAAAAGTCCTTTTGGGTTTTTTTGTTTCTGTTATGGAGAATTTCATATTATAAAAAACATGCTCTCAAACTAGTTTTAACAATTATAATATTGTGTCATATCTGTTTATCTTTCATTGGGTGTGTGGGCATCTATATATTTATATATATTTCGTGTTATTTTAAAGTAAGTAATAGCTATCATGACACCCCATCCATACAGTCTTCAATATGCAACACTAGGAACAGGGATAGTCTCTAACAAAACCGCAATGTCAATATAGCATCTAAAATAATTTTAAAAAATTCATCATCTAATATCAAAGTTACAGTCTTTTTTATTTACTTTATTTATTTATTTATTTTGCAGACACAGGGTCTTGCTAGGTTGCCTAAGTTTGTCTCAAACTCCTGGCCTCAAGTAATCCTCCTGTCTTGGCATCTCGAAGTGCTGGGATTACAGGCCTGAGTCATGGTGCAAAGCACCAGACCATATTGTAATATCTCCAGTTATAAGAATGATCTTTAGAGGTCCTTTTTTAAAATAGCCTCATGCATTGCAAATGATTCTTCTTTCTCTTTACTCTAGACTAACAAGACTTCTGTGAGTGATGTTTATATTAATATAGACAAATAGATTAGATTAGCATCTCCTGAATGTTCCTCAAGATACTAGTGCCGAAAATGTTAATCTTTGCTACATAGAAAATAGTATTACAAACCAAATAAGTTCTTAAGGAAGAAAATCTATACAAAAGTAATACATAATTAGCAATATGAAGAGGGCAAATTGAATAGCAAGTTGAGGTGGTTACAGAAAAAAATCTGAAACTATTCAAGAATTGTGCATTAATACTTCCTAAACATCCATCACCCTCCACTAAAATTATGTGGAATCTGAATAAAATATAATAAGACAAAATTAAATAGAAAAAAAAGATTTCACTGTAAAGAGGTTCAAAGATAGAATAAGGACATTGAGCTTGAAACTGCAGTCAGCAAAGGAGTTTTACACAGGATAAAGTCATGATGAAAATAATAACTAAAGAAAAAAATGAATGTAGCAGAAGAGATTGCAAAAAGGATATAAAACACGGACATAGGCTATTACAGTAACCCAGGGGAAAACTGATGAAAATGAAATGTTTGCTTTTAATTCATAGGTTTCATTTTGCCAGCAAATGCCAAGAGGCTTCTCAGGAAACAGTGGAATTAAACATACTAGGATACAAGTACTCTAGGTCCTTACCCTAGACCAGCCACTAATAAACAGACGCAGCCCTCATAGTCCTCAACTGAAAACTGAGAGGACAAAATAGATGACAATTAAGGTGCAGCTCTAAATTCCTAGTAATTCTAGAATGTCTCTGCCTTATCAGCCACCACCCATTTATACTGGAAGCTGCTTGAAGTTTGCAAATTATGTGGAAATAAAAGCATTTATTTTTAATAGAAGTTAAAGAGAACTTTACACACACAGCATGAGAAAGTGATAACTTCAATGTATGCTGAGTTTTCTCCTAGTATTCTCTTTAGAGCCGCTATGGAAAAGTGTTACAAAACTGATTTAAAAAACAAGCAGATAATCAGAATATCTCATAAGAAAGTCCATCTGGAAATTTAAGGATTCTGACTATATTATTTATATTAAATATTTAAATAGTATTTTTCACATGTATAATTTTAATTGTGATTTAATTTACAATCGTTTTAATTACTCACTTGCCAGCACTAAATTTCTTTCCTGCTGTAGTCCTAACGATTCTCAATCTTTGAAATTTCAGGTAAAATACTAATAGAGGCCATGTTTTCAAGGTCATATCAAAGGGAATAAATGAAACATCAAGTTTAAGACTTCAAGTTCAAGTGCAGCTAGTACCTAGGAGTGTGTGAATTATATGGGGAGGTGTTATCATCCCCAAGAACATAGAGGTCCTATTTTAACTAGCATTCATGTAGAAATGTAGGGTTTTTCCAAAGGATAAGTAACAAATCTGGGGTCCATTAATAAGTTTTCATGAGTAAAGAATGCATAGAACTCCTTCAGATCAGGTTCCACATCATTTCGTCCTTTAATTTTTATGAGTTTTTAGCGGATACTTGAAAGAATTTATGCCTATTGCAAACATAAATGACACTTTATATTTAGAAATTGACCTGAAACTAGGAAATATGATCCCCAAAGTCTAGACTCAGCAATGAATGGAGCAAACACCCATGTTGCCACTCTCAAGATGCTGCAGTGATTTGGGAACAAGTGACCTCTGGTCTGGTTTCTACCAATCCAGTGAAACCTAGTCATTCATGGCAAATAATCTTTATCCAGAGTAATGGATCTCAGCCTGAACCAATAGCTCACTGACTGTCACTTAAACATAATGCAAGCCCAAAATGTGTGCTACAAAAATAAGTTAAAACTTTGGAGTAGCCACATTAAAAAAGTAAAAATAAACAATATTAGTTTTAATAATTTACTTTAATTCAATATATCCAAAATATTAATGTTTCTACATGTCATTAATATATTTAAAATATTAGGGGTTACTTTTTTGTTTCTAAGTCTTTGAAATGTGGTGTTCATTTTATATTTATGGCGCATTTCAATTTGGTGTAGCCACATTTCACATGCTCAACAGCCACATGTGAATAGTGGCTACCATATTAGACAAGGCAGTTTTAGAATGATAAGGATTCAAATGCTATAAACTAGTGCCAAGTAGAGAACAATGAGCCGGAAGGTTATTAAAATGCTCTTTGATTATTATGTTATAACTCAAAGGTGTCACTCTGGAAACTCAGAACAGATCTCATTGGAATATGTCAGATTTCTCAAGCTCTATTAGTATAATCCTTGTAAGCCTATGTTGCTTAAAACACAAATAGTAAGGGAAATTTTAATAATACTTAAGTTGTTCTCAGTTTTTAACTATTTGATAAGAATTATGAAATAAAACAAACTATAGACTTTTAAACATTAGTTTTCTAGACCAAAATCTATGTTTCTTATAAAATTCTTACTATTTAAAATATGAAATCCTTTTAATATGCTTTCCTATTCATTCCAAATATACAATAGTGGAAATTGAAAGTGAATAAATCATATCAACTCTGGTGAAGGTAATATTTAAAGTATTTATGTAATTGATTCAAACATCCTATAAAAATCACAATTCCCTGAGTTGATCATTTTCATCCAGCCACTACAGTTTTTTTAAAAAAAGTAAAATCATCTACAAAATATTAATAATGAAATTCACCAAGGCCACTTTATACATGGCTAATATGCAAAAGTAAACTGTATTTCTGTATACCTCAGCAACAATTAAAAAATGAGATTTAAAAATCAATACTATTTAATATGGATACAAATGGGTACAGATAGGAATACACATACACACACACACAGAGCGAGAGAGAGAGAGAGAGAGAGAGAGAGAGAGTCTTGTGCCTCATAACAACATTTTGGTCAATCGTAGACTATATATACAATGATGGTCCCGTAAGATTATACTGAAGCTGAAAAATTTCTATCACCTAGTGATGACATAGCTGTCATAATGTCATAGTGCAACACATTACTCATGTGTTTGTGGTGATGCTGGTGTAAATAAACTGACTGTACTCCTAGTTGTATAAAAGTATAGCAATATAATTATGCATAGTACAGAATACTTGATGTTGATAATAAATGATTGCGTTGGTTTATAAAAATAAATAAATAAAATCCAGCTGTCACCTTTTCTTTGAGGTAAATAAACACATATACATAACATCAATATAGCCATATATGCATAACATAAATGTTATTATTTCAACCATTTTTAACTTTAAGTTGCATGGCGTTAAGTATATTCACATTGTCATACAATCTTCTCCACCATCCATCTCCACAACTTTTTCATTCTTCCCCGACTGAAACTGTTTACCCATCAAACATTAACTCCCCATCTCCTGCTCCTCCTCAGTCCTGGCAATCACCATTTTATTTTCTGTTTCTGTGAATTTGCCTACTCTGGGTATCTCATATAAGTGGGATCATATAATTTTTGTCTTTTTTGAGGACTGATTTATTTCATTTAGCATAATTATCTCCAAGATTCAGTCATGTCATAGCATGTGTCAGAATTTTCTTCCTTTTTTAAGCTATTATTTCCTTGTGTGTATAAACCTCATTTTGTTTATCCAGTCATCCTTCCATGGACACTTGGGTGGCTTTTGGACATTTTGGCTATTTTACATATTGCTGCTATAAACATGAGTGTATAAATATCTGTTCGAGTCATGGCATTTCACTTTTACTACCTGTCTTTTGTGTGGGAACAAGTTATCTTTCATGTTTTTCTCTCATTAAAATAGTGGTGAATTTTTCTTTCATTTTAGAAAAAAACAAAATGTTTTTTGTGCAGATAGGATATATAGTCTTTCTGCCTAATAGAACAGATAAATTTACTCCTGTGGACATTTTGATTTTGTCTGTCTCTTATTTCCTTAGTTCTGTTTCCATTACATTTTTCTAAAGTCATTCTTCTTTAATATGAAATTATTTTACATGTAGAAATATTAGCATACTAAATTCTGAAAATTAAAAATGTCTATAAAATATTCTAAACTGCACTCCCAAGGTCCCAGATAAATTATCCCGATTTCACATTTTTTGTTGGAATTTATCTTGTCAAATACCCCAGGCTTCAATCTTTCAACCCTCTTCACTCTATTAATTCTTTTCTCAGCTCCCACATGTGAACTATTCTTGGTATTAAAAACTCATTTTTAAAGCAATATGATTTCAACAACGAAAATACCATGTGTGCCTGGTTAGGTTAAATTTAGCCTTGTGAAACTGCACCCTAGCAATTTTGCAGCATCAGTAAGTGCTTCCCCTGTCTCCAATTTCTTTTTATCCCCAGTCCACAACTCACGTTCCATTGTGATTTCTTCCCCTTTAGTAAATATGGCTTTGAAGACACATGATCCAAACCAAGGAGAAAAATAAACACAGTGATGTACCAAATATGATCTAAAAATAGGGAAACAAAGCTCATGAAATCCTGAGAAAAAGTAGACTGTTCTCTAACTTTTCCAGTGCTATATTTAGGATGTTCAAAACTTGTGAGAAGCATACAATAATTTTATTAATAACCAGAACTATTCCAAGGACTTTTGTTGCTTGAATTTCTAACACATTCAGTGCCCCATACTTCTAGCTATTTCCATTAGCAAGTCTTAGGAAAAAAGAAAGAGATAAATAGATAAACAGTTGTAACTGATGCAACATTTAATTTTTGCTTCAATTCCAGTAAGCGAACTGCTCTCATGTCGTATATCCATCAGGCATATTTCTCCAATTTTCCCCAACCAGGATTGCTCTTGGGAATGTCAAGAAACCACATAAATGAGTAGCAGTGAGACAGATAACCTGGAATCAAAGCATGCTACAGCCAAACCCCTCAGCTGGGCATGCCGGGAGTGTCACCAGAATTGATGACTGTGGAGCCCTTTAGCAGCCACCAGATACTCTTTTTCAACAGAATATTTATCTTTTTTTCTTTCTCAGTTAACATTTTTCTTCACTTTGTAATATCTTTGTCTCTTATAGACTATATATTGTTGGACTCTGTTTTTAACTCAAAATGAGGCCGTGTGCCATTTAATAGAGAAATTAAATCTACTTAGTATTTATTGTTATAACTTAATCCCATCTTCTTGATTTCTGTTTTTAAACTTTCTGGTTTTATATCTTTTACATATAATGTTTTCTTTGAGTGTATCTTTTACTCTACTGATTTTTTAAAACCCTTCATTAAATCATCTTCAGTAGTTATCTTACGATTCATGTTACATTATTTACAAATTTTTGTTCTCATGATCTAAGAACTAAGAACAGAAATGTTTCCTTGCATTTTTATAGTATGTATTTGCTTATGATGAACAGTTTTGAAAATTTCTATTCTATCACATTTTAAACGATTATTTTGAAATCACTCTATATTTGATTTTAGTGATTGCATCTAATCTTTGTATGCCATGAATTTTCCTCCATTCTATATTTTGGTTTATCTCTTACCTCTTGGAGAATCATGGTGAACATTGCAATTGACTCTTCAATTTATAATTCCACCCAGATATGAAATTCAAGCCAATTAGAGACTGATTCAGGGATAGCCATGGGACCCAATTCTGTTCAATGAGACATGAAGGAGTGTCTTCCCAGAAGCTTCTGGAGAAAGTATTTTCTCTTCTAAGACATAGTCACAAGAAAAGTTGTCTTTTTATATCTGCTGAACATTGGCTATGACTATCACACCTACCTTATTACTGTGTTGAGGTCAAACTAGTACCAAGGATAGCAAGTGAAAATGATGGAAAACACCTGAATTTTTGATAATATTGAGCTATTTTTATCAACCTGAAGCCTGCATTACCTGTCTCTTCCTGTTGTATGAAAAAAAAACATAGACATAAATATTTTAGCCACTTTCAATCAATATTTCTGTTACTGTGGCTGAAAACATTCTCTACTATAAAAAATTCTTCAATTAATATTTTTAATTAAAAATGAATGATTTTCAAGATCACAAGATCTTATATAAATATTTGGGTATTGGTCTCTGCTGTATTCATTTATGAATGGAAATGTGCTTGAGTTTAGAATTTTGGAGTCATTTCCCACTCAAGATTCAACTAGTTAAGCTTTATTTTCTTCTGACTATTGGTTCTAAAGAGGCAATAGTGAAATCTGACCAAATATTCTTATATTAGATTACCTGTTCAAGCACTTATAAATATTTTCTTTATCCTTCAAATTTAAAAATATTATGAGAATATTTGAGGTAACTTTATTCCATTAACCATTTTGGTTAGCAGACTTATGCTCTTCTTCAGTTCAGAGAAGTTTTATTCTAATATATAACTAATTAATGTTTATGATCTATTCCTTTTGCTTTTTTATTCTGGCATTTCAATTACTGGATTTTATAGTTTCTCTAATCTCCATATTTAAACTTTTCTCTAATATTTAATTCTTTTTCTATTCTACATCATTACAAATGAAACATCATGAATGATGAATGAATACAGAGGCATATAAATAGAAAATGGAGGGGTGAAGAAAGAGTATATTTCATTTTCTGCTTTGTTTTGTATGTTTACTAGTTTCCTTGTTTTCATCGAGATTATGGCTGTCGATCTGGCTAGTGGGACTGCTGGTTGTCATTATTCATAGTGGGGCAGGCATTGGACACCAGCAGTGTCATATGCAGTCTTCGTTCAGGGCCTTCCATTTACAATCTGTGACATGGAAAATGTGCCTCCAGCTCATCCTCTCTTCCCCATCCTAAGAAAGTGCAATCCTTAATCCATGGTCTCCTTACAACAGGCCTCCCTGTAGGGTATGGCACTGACCAAATAGCTCAGGTCCTTGCCATGCCAAAAGATAAGATATAGGTTGCCCCATTACTGCCTTCTCTTTTTCCAGCCACTCATTTCACATGATTATTTTTTCTCTTGCTTAGGTAGGTGCATGGCACATTTCCAAGGCCCCCGCCTAACCCAAGATCTTAACAAAGAGATATATGCCTTGTTCTCTTCTTCCAGCCATCCTGATCTCTATTAGCGGTTCTCTTGGAGATCCAGTACCCTGGCTTTAGTGTTGGGCCACCGGCCAGACAAAGTCAACACTCCTTCCTTCCCTTAGTTATTTCCTTATGTCAACAGCAGTGCAAAAAGAGGTTATGAGGAGGTCACAGACTGTGTACAATTATAAAAAGAACATACTGCTGGGAACATAGTGGGAGAGACCATTCCCTGGACCAGGCTTGTTAGGTACCAGGAGATGGATAAAATAAAACCTCAAGTGAAACTGAAGGAAGAGGATGCAGATTTTAAATGTAAAGTCTTCTATTGAAGCCTGTTCTGATATTAGGCATGGTTATATTGTATATCTGTAGAAGTAGCCACAAAGTCCCTTTGTGTGCTTACTAGATAGTATCTTTATGCTCCTTCTCATTCTCCACCCAGATTGTCAATTTGCTGTTTGTTTTTCTCAACATTTATCCCTGTTGATGCTTGGAAGTTATTGAAATAATCACTAATTATTGTTTTTAGTCTCTAGTTGTTAGGCAGAAGGATTTGTGGCCATGCATCAGAATAGCAAGTGCATAAAGAGCACACACTAGGAAATCGGACAGACCTGACTTCCATTTCTGATTGCTTATTTTAGCTGTGTCACTTCTCTAGTTTCCTTGGTCAGAAAAATAGTAAAAATAATGCTATCTCATAAATTTAATTTAAAGATTAAATGGGATAATGTGAACAAACAATTTAGCACAATATTTTACATATGGAAGAATATTGATTATTATAGGAGGATGATATCTACATTCTGTCAATACTTTGTAATTGCCAAATAAAAAACAAACCTATAAATCAATACACACTGATAATAACAATGACTTTCTCTAGGTACTCAACATATTCATGCAAATGTCATTCAGGCGTAAACTCCTGATGATGTTTGATTTTGTGTTCTCTGCTACTATTGGGACACACTTAATATATAAAAGCTCACAAACTATTAACATGGTTTTCTGTGGGTAAAATGTTCCTTTTTATCATATATATCAATATTTTATCTTTTTATTTTTTTCCTTTCAAATACCCTATAAATTTCAGACCCATTTCCAGTTTTTGAGATTTCCAGAAATGACTAAGGGCTAAGAGTTTCCTGAAGTTCATCTCTGGTTACTTCAATTTAACTGTAATCTTCCTCAGGAATCTTGACCTTCACTTCCAAGGAGACTGCTTTATGGTCACGCCTACCACAGTCACATATCTACCTAAATGTCATTGGAGATATTTCAAATTATTTGCACCACTAAAAGTGCATCTTATAATCTGATAAACATTGTAAGTTTTGCCAATCATAATTCATATCTAGTTACACCAGAATAAGAATTGACTTATAAAAAGACCAGCCTCAAAATGTGGCTTTAGTTTGGAAAAAAAAAAGAGGATGAAATCTAGCTGGACATTATTATATTAAAAAATTCAAACAAACAACCAAATATAAATTAAAACATAAAAAGCTTCTAAGGTATTAATTATGATCAAAATAATCAGGAAGAGGTGAAAAAGTAATTTAAAAAAACTGAGCAAACATTGGGTTTTGATTTATAAGGTTTTTAAATTTTTCTTTTTTCTAGGCATTTAATATATCTATGCTTCTGCAGTAATTCACCCATTTTTAGAATTTGAATCAGAGTTAGGTATTAATATTTTAATTAACATACATTTTTCCTTCTTGCCAGGGAAATGCATGTTTTCATCTAAAATAAGCACAAATGACACAATGTTTAGCTTATATTGTCAAACCCGATTGTCTACTTAGTGTCTATTCCCAAATTCTTTCACAGATATTGACAATAATGATATAGTACAAAGTGAAATCTATTTCTAATCACTTCCTTTTGAAACGTAATAACACAAATGTACATGTGCATATAGAAGCATACAAATTATGGCATGAGGTTGACAGCAAAAATCAATTCTGGTAACAAAAAAAAATCAGTAGGCGTTTTATATATCTTGCAAGTCTAATTCTGACTTTCTCTACTACATGCTAATATAAGAGAAACCAGCCCATATACTAACTGGGAAAAACTCCAAATTTTCTCTTGGGTACACAAATCATGACTGCTAGGAAACTGTGATAATACCAATGTTCCAGAAGATTAGAACATGAATTCTTAAAAGCCCGAAACCTCTCTGCACTCACTGAAGGGAGCCCTTAACAACTAAGCACATTTGTTTCAAAAATATCAAGGGAAATCGGGCCATTGTATAATCCTCCTACAAGTGACTATTGAAAATACTTTAAAGGTGATTTCCAGAAAATATAAATAAAATGGCTAAATCAGGGGAGGTCCAATTTCTATTCTTTATTAAATCAAATACTTAACTCTGTCTTCTCTAACACATACAGTTCTAGAATCTTCAACCGGCAGGCTCTAATGAGAACGCCAACCTGCGCACATAAAAGAAGAGCGATAAACAGCCAGGCGGGGTGGCCTGCCATGTTCCCCAGCAGCAAGGAGAAACAGCCCATTAGCCTCCTGCAGGAACTCCTCTCCCTTCCGCCTCCTGCCCTCTGCCACAGTGTCCACTAAAGCTCTGAGTGGAGGCTGTGAAGAAAGGAACCATGGACTAGCTGAAACATAAGAAAAACAGAAACAGAGGCAATGCCTGTTTGGAAAAGAATGCAATCACTTCCAGTCAGTTTAATTTTACCAGTCAGGATTCTACATACAACTTTTAGTGGTGGAATGGAAGTTTCCATCTTGCAAGTGAGGAGAAGGGAATGATGATAAAGGCAATGACACATTAATTGCAGTTGAAACTATATTTGGACTACTGTATGCTCAAAAATCTATGTATTAGGGATGGTAATATTTGAAGAAGAGAGGAAAAAAGGACAGAGAATGGTATTGTATGGAAGTGCAGAGACTCAAAGTCAGATATAAGCGCTTACTGTAAAAATAGGCAGAGCTCTGCAATTTAACAATGGAGATAAGATAGTAAATATTTAATTATTCATTGAGAGAACTGAGTGAATCTAATTTATAGGGTATTTGCTCTCTGCTTTATGCTACTCCTCTGTCTGGCTTCCACTGCCCCATGGTTTACCTCAGTCTGTACCCCATCATTTCCAGATGCCAAGGATTCATTGTCTTTCCGTATTCTACTTTGTTTTATAATCTCTTCAATTCATCTAATACATATAGAGTACCCAACCTGTAAAACCCTGAGGGATAAATAAGACATACAGGGTTCTGCATTTAAGTTATATGTATTGTATCTGGATGAATTAATTGTTTCCTAGACCAATAACAATAATGAGTAATAATAACAATTGCTAGTACTATTTTCCAATGACATATATATATATATGTATTATAATTATCCACATTTTACAGATAAGGAAACTGAAGCACAGAAATCAAGTAACCTGCTCAAAGTTACATAGTTTATAAAGTCAAAATTAAAATCTAAGCCGTTTAATTCCAAGCCCATGTTCTTAACCTCTATAACATATACCTAAAAAGGTATATGTTAAGTCGTAAAACTAAATGTTTAAGTCGTAAAACTAAATGAAGGGGCAAATGAATGGTAAAAATTAAATAAATTCCAAAATGATCAAGATTAAAATAGGTATAAATATTCAGAGAGGTTTTTATAACACCTTCCCATATGCACCCCATATAATGTTTTGATATCTTTTAGAGAGATTTATGAAAAAAGATAAGATAGAGAGAAGGTAGAGAGAAGGTAAGTGCAAATTACATTTTTTTTTCTCTTTTAATACATTACCTGATACCAGCAATGTAGGAGTTGCCTCATAATATTGAATCATCAATCATCTAATGATCCTCTAAGGGTTTAAGGCATGCCTGGTCACCTTTTATATAAACAGTATGGATTCTGGATCAATAAAACATCTTCTGAACCAAACTTAAACTCATATTTTTTAAAAACACCATTTAGAAAATCCTACTTTTTACTATAATAATATACAGGCAATCTTTTATTATGTAAAATTAGGATACAGTAGTGCTTCTTTCATTGTTTTCCAAATTTCTTGTGCCATAGTATATTTTACCACAGAGTTGACTATGTCTATAGTATAGTGTGACAAATGTTAAGATCCTGTAGAAACCTTGGCAATGGTGTTCTGTGGTGCCTGTTATTATAGCCTATGCAAAAATTTCCTTGGGTTGGACGTTTTAAAGCATTTCAAATTGTTTGAAACTTCACATATAATCAGGAAACCATTATTTATGGTTTCAATTAAAGTCATATTAGCTAAACCTGTTGAAAACTTGAAATCAGTTCAAATTTATCAAGAAAAGTACAAGAAAGCAGCAAATACTCTAAACAAACTTCTAGTTGATCATTGCATGCACAGTTGAAGAATGTTTAATGTGAGTGTGCTGCGTATGAAATGCTATGGAGGACAGTGCTCCTTCCTTGACATGACCTTTCTGTTGGATTTAAGGAAAGAACTCTACATTAATTCAAAATTAACACAGAGTGCTATCTCAGAGCTGGACCTTTGAAAAGTCTAGAGCACAATGTGGCTCTGTAGTTAAATCAAGCTAGATCTAAGAGAACTTCAATGGGTTCACAAAATACTTTTTGGCCCAAATTTCATAGGTTATTCATATCTCAGAATAGCCTTCTAAGAAATAACTCCGGTATTTATAGTAAGGATACACCTGATTCCAAAAACGCCTATGCTCCTACCCCACAGCCACTTAATTACTTAGAGATAAAAATCTCTTTATTCACATTTAAGTCAATAACCTACTCTTGACTAGGAAGAGTGAAATCTTAAAATTAGAAAAGTTTATTTTTCCATCAAAGCGTCTTCTAACCTCTAACATGCCCCTTTCTATACACAAAGACTACAGACATTTTCCCTATTGACCCTACATGTCATTGATTCACTTGACCCGCATTTATTAAATGCCCATTTTGTGTTAAATGCTATATTTATAAGTTGGATACATATTTATGAATAAGTAAACTACCTTTAGGAACTAAAGATGATAAAAACAAATAATTAAAATAAGACATACATAAATACAAATCACATTAACTGTAATGAAAGGAATAAACTGAGTGTAGAGGTAGGTAGTATCAGGGAGAAAGAACTTTAAGTGGCCAGGAGAGGCCTCATGGAGGGGTTGGCATTTAGACTGAAAACTGAAAGATGAAAAGGAAGCAGCTTGGGAAAAAACAAAAGGAAAATGCATTCAGAAAAAGGGAACAAAATATAATATGACTAGTGTGGCTTATCATAGTAAGTAAAAGATAGTGGTTGTCAAATGGTTTTCAAAGGTAGGCCAAAGACTGTCCATATGTCTCACACATGCTGAAATAAAAAAAAAAAAAAAAGACTGCTACTCTGTGTGTGTCTCTGAGTAGTGTGAAATGCCTGGCACCTACAACAGCTTGAAGTGGGAAGCTATTCTCTAGAGCAGCGTTGTGTTTTAGATGGATTAAGCAGTTCAACTGGCTACTAGTGATGCCACAACTTTCCAAAAATACATTTTTAAATGTTCACGATTTAAACAAATCACTAGGGCAATTTCTCCTTTCCTTAAAATTAACTCTGTATGCAGTCTGGGCATGGTGGCTAAAGTCTATAATCCTAGCACTTTGGGAGGCTGAAACAGAGGGAGTATTGCTTGAGGCCAGGAGTTTGAGACCAGTCTGAGCAAGAGTGAGACCCCATTTCTACGAAAAATAGAAAAATTAGCCCGGTGTGGTGGTGCGTGCTGTAGTCCCAGCTACTGTTGAGGCTGAGGCAGGGGGATGTTTGAACCCAGGAGTTACAGGTTGTAGTGAGCTATGATGATGCCACTGCACTCTAGCTCGGGTGACAGAGCTAGACTCAGTCTCAAAAAAAAAAAAAAAATTAATTCTGTACTCAAAACAACTGAACACTTACCTCTATATTATATTAATAAAGGATATACTGTTGGAAGGAGGATTGTAGGTACACAAGCACAGAGGTATTTTGGGCTTTCTGACTAATTCATGTCATTTTTGTCAATTGCATTAACTCTCCAAAGTTCCCTTTGCCCACTTATTGGATTATACCTTCAGCATTTCTCCTTACTGCTGCTGCCTGAGGCAGCCTATTTGATTTTGCCTGCATTGCTCTGGGGCTGGTACGCAGTAGCAGTGTTAAACTTGCAGTGAAAATGAGACAAGCCTTTAAGTGCTTACTCAAACAACTTGGCTGACCTCATCATCCTTCTTTCTACTGGAGCTCGGAAATGGATTCTGCCTGGGAGAAATATATCTCCTCATGGAAGTTTCTGCCCATACCCTCTAATTATTTCATGAGCCTCTTGCTGCTTTCAAAGTGACTCAAAACTCCCTGTCCATCAGAACTATTTCACAGCTGCCTTAAAGGATGGATTGAAAACACTGAAAATTATCCGTCTCTTGGTCTAGTGGATTCCTGAAATACCATACTTCATATTTTGTCTTCTTAGTCACATCAAACATTTGTATCTTTTATGAATACTTTGAACTTATGGCAGAATGGAATTTACTGGTCCTTCTATTCATTTTCTTTCTTCCTATTCTCTTTCCTGTTGGGGAGCAGATTTGCTGGTTTGTGGTTTGTTTTGAAGCTAATTAATGCCCAAGGGATAACATATGTAGAGCTAGTATAACAGAGTGATTAAGTGCATGAACTTTGGAAACTATCACCTGATTTGAACCATGACTCTATAAGATCTCTATGACCTTAGACAAGTTATCAAACTTCTCTGTATGTCTCCTCTGTAAAATGGCAATAATAATGACTACTGGCCTTGTGGGGTTGCTATGGAGATTAAATAAGTTAATATAGTTAAGGCATAGGCACTTAGAATAATGTGACCTATAATGCACTCATAATCAGCTCTTCATAAGTATTAGATATTATATTTGCCATCCAAGATATACTCTAAGCGACAATATCAGCATGTAATCATTTGCTTTGCCTTGAAAATGGACTACTCTGATACTCTAAAATAGACCCAATGAGCTATCTTTTGCTCTCATGAGATGAATCCATGAATACTGGCAGGCCCTGACTGCACAGGACACGAAAATAATGGTCTTGCCAGCTTTGACCTTGTGGGATTCAGGCAGAATGGTGCCAAGACGCTGCAAATAACTACAAAAAGAAATAGGAAGGAAAATGGGAGAAGAAAGAGTGTAGAACAAATGAGCAAGTGTTTTGCCCCATCCTTTGTATTCTAGGTGTATTTTTGATCAGTTACTCATGACATTACATTCTTTGTGGAATATGGACCACACCAGGACCA
Organism: Avahi laniger; assembly: GCA_963575035.1. NCBI lineage: Eukaryota > Metazoa > Chordata > Mammalia > Primates > Indriidae > Avahi > Avahi laniger. The sequence continues at coordinate 16,505 of CAUYSK010121346.1, read as the reverse complement.
CCTTTAAAATACTGTGTGAAGTAATATAATAAATAGCATGGGGACAATTGGAGAAGGCACTGCCCAGGATTTTTGATGTGTGGAATGGCCACACATGAATCTAATTATGCTATTGAAAGTTCCAGAATCTTTACTGTGACATTTAAATTGATAATAGAAAGGCTTAGAGCATTTTGAGAGAGAAAGAGAGAGCAAACAATAGAGAGAGAGAGAGAGAGAGATTAACATGGAGAACTCTCTGACACTAGCAGTGGACTTGTGGAAGGAACCTATACATTGAAAATGGTGTTTCTATTCCAAAATCAGGACCAGGCTGTATTACATGTGTTTATCAAATTGATCCCTCAAAGAAATTTTTGGCAGGAAATATTGAGTCAAGGAGATTTCTATAGAATAATTTATTCCTTATTTATCATGCAATGTGTATAAAAAAATTTGGATACTCTTCATGGAGAAGAAAGACCCATGAAGGATATGGTATAGCTTGGGGGCCCTACTTAATATCTGGGCCCTCCACACAGAGACGTTGTGTTATGCACAATAGTAGATAAATAGCACAGTCTCTGCTACATGTCACTAAGCACTGAAATCTCAAAATATTTGTGAGACTATTAAGAAAGTTCCTGGGAAGGAAAATTTGAATAAGTGATAGTTATACAACAGAAATATGGATGCAAATACAAGTGAAATGAGATGAGGTTGGAAGGCTGGCTTTGAGTTGCTTATGGAGGAGAATCTCAAGAAACTTAGAGAGAGTGCAGCACCTTTGTTTTGCTGAAGTCTGTGCTGTTGGCAGTTTAGAAAGCAAATCTCACTAGGTTAGAAAAGGCTAAGATAGATATGTAATTTCTTGACCACATAGACAAGAGAGGATAAAATACATGTAATTCTGTGATACACTAGAAAATTTTTACAAAGGACACTAAAGAGAAAGGCATAAGAAAAGAAAGCCAGTTGAGACTCAGTTAAGACCTGGTAGGAGCAATATATGGTCCATGCTGGTTGGCTGGTCAAGCTCTGCCAGCCAACATCAATCTCCTCAAAATAGCTGAGCATCCCTGTGATTTTTGACTAATTTGAGAGGAAGCAAGAAGAGAAATCAGAGATTATAAGCAACAAAGAAAAAGAAAATAGAAATGGTTTAAGAGACAAAAATCATAATGAATTCAGATGATACGTCTGATTGAAAGCTGACATGTTGGTGGACACCTTACAAGGCTCGAATGAGGATTTCCATTCTCCCCTTCATGGGCAGGGCAAGCTCATAGGATTCCCCTCAAGAGGACACACCACCTTCTGCTGCCAGTGCTGTATGGGGGTATATACAGGACTAGCTGGTAAAAATTTGCAATGAATTCTTTCCTAGAGATGGACAAAATGCCATGGCATTGGATTTAACTGGGCTGTTGACAATAGAGTCCTATTGGAAATCCTGTCCTGCATACCCTGAGAAAAGCATAAGTAGTCTAAAATGTCTGCACTAACAGATGAAGAAGAATTCTGGACAAAGAATCTCTGGTGACTATTGTTATTTAGTCCACCTCAAGGCATCACATTTTCCTATAATTACTGTTGACATAACTCTCAGTGGTCGGAATGTCAACCGTTATCTTCACCTGGACAGGGTGCACTGAAAAGCCAGTGAAATTGCTACAGGAGAATGAGGAAATCAGAAGAATGGTGCATATGGACCCAGAACTTGTAACCAGACTAATGTTGCCAATAGTGTCAATATTAACCTCTTTTAGGTATTGAACTATTGTTCTTTACTGCTTACAGGAGAGATACCTTGGCATTTTATCATGCTTCCCTTATGTCTCCTTGTACCAACTTGTATTAATATAATCACATGGAAGTCAGAAAGAGTCATGGGGAAATTTTCAAATGTCTCAGCCTACAGGCTGTAGTGAAAATGAGCCGTACACAAAGTATAAGGTTTTTTTTAATGTTGGAAATTTTTAGATATCCAAGCACCTGAAAGATTAGATGAAAGGGAAACTACAAGGTAGGAGGAAAAGCTTTCTCATTTTCTGTGGAATGTGAGTAGAGAAATATGCAATTATAGGACACATGGAACTTTATCAATGAGCATTTTAGGAATGTCTCTTTCTCCAAGATAGGTTTTTTTGGAGCATTGTATTAAGTATTAATAACTCTAAATTAATAGTTATTTTTTAGTTCTGAACTCTATGCTTTTTTGATCAGGCTGGTAAGATAAGGTAACAAAAGGAAAATTAGCACAGAACTCGACATAATGATTATGACAGCCAATAGCGGAAGAAGAGGAAAGGGTCCTACAAGGTATCTTCACCAGAAAACATCTTTGGAAGTGGTAGAAATTATTATTAACCAAGGGGTACCGAATAGTAGTGTCTCATAAGTGGTCTGTGGCAGTAGTTACTGCTACTTCAGAAATACTACCCAGAGATGCTGAGAGCAATGACTGATGTCTTTAAAACCAAGAAAGAAAGAAAAGACACTGGAGATTATTTGACACCTAAGAAGAGAGAAGGTCCTAGAGATCATTGGGTAGTTTTTCTGGCCCGAGGAAGCCCACAATATGTAAGAACTTTTTTCTATAATTCTGGCACCAAGAAGTGAGTATGGGAAGGTAAGTGGAAAAGAAAATGTGCTCTTCTTGGAAGGTTTATTTAGAATGATTCTGGCCAGTTTTAAAAAAAATTATATGCATTATTTTTTTTCCATTAGAACCAACTAATCTGATATTGACCATAGAGTATTTCATTAGTTACACCAAATCATATCCTATCAATAATCAGAATGTATCCTTTGTTCCATGAATTCTATGGGAGTCTTTTCATTACTGACTTCTTCCTTGAATTCCTGCTACCCTAGGCGGAGACTTAAGAGTCAATTTCTAGAGAAAGAATTTTATTAGGCAGAACATTTTTTAAAATACCATGACTATTCTCTAATATCCATAGGAAAACCATAAACCAAGTCAAACTCCTTTCCAGGTCAAAGATGTAGTAACCAGCATTTTACTCCTTTCTTGATGTTTTATCCAAGAGCTTTGGGTTTCCACTTGCCTCAGTTTTGGGGTAGGTTTCAAGGGACAGAGAATTGTCTTAATACAGTAAGAAAAATATTCTGGAAGTCATTCATCATTTGGTCACTACAGCTGCTCAAACAGTAACACACTCTGCTCTAAAGGCACTTATGGTATGGAAGTAGGTGGCGGGGTAGGGTGGGGATGGGGACATTCATTCACTTGCCAGAGTTCTTAAAGCCCTTTTACAAAAGGGAAGACTGTGGCTGCATTGGGGCTATTTGTCCCTTTCTCCCAGATTCTTCATTTCTGTGTTCATTTTATAATAAAGCACTGAAAAATAAGTTAATAATAACCAATTCTTACAAAAAAAGGGGTGTGTTTGTGTGTGTGCATGTATAAATGTCTGTGTTTTAAGAGACATTTCTTTAAATAAACTAGAAGAATTAAACCTATTTTTCGTGGCTAGTTTCTAAAAAACCAGTAGTTAGATAGATTTCCCCTTCATCCTTCCTGGATGAATATAGAAAAGCTGTTAAGTCTTTCTACTTTGAAAATGTAGGGCACAGACAGAATATATCTGAGAACTTAGTAGTAGGGCAAAGGGAAAGAAAAGAGATCAGAGACCAAGACAAGAGACTTCTGTGCATAAATCTGAGGATACCTTTACATGGACTGAAAGGCAGCCTGATGGAAAAATATATGGTTTCATCACCTTCCAGACGCTGATTATGATGTTAATGGCTACTATCACATTATATTTATTGAAAGATAGTTCTCAATGTTTATTTCATATTTCTGTATGTCTTGCAAGGAAAGGCATCTACTGCCTTTGTTCTAGACTTCGTTCTAAGGATGTTTTTGTATTGAACAACCTTGGGAAACAGAGATTATAACTCCCCCTTGAGCAAAGCGCAGATGTGTATATTGTCCATTATAAAAGAATCAGTTTCCCTAAACTTACGGTTTCTCTCCTGTGACACAATTAACTGCTTACACAGATGTGACTTAGTCATTTTCATCTTTACGTGGGGTAACTGAAGTAGGAGAACCAAAGCAAACATGAGGTACATGCTGTTTGCTATGACATGATTAATAAAGTCTTTTGTCTCTGACCCAGGAGTCTCATGTCTTGTTCTAGCAGCCATGAATCTGTAGCAGGGTAACTTATTACATTGTAAGAAGGGTAAAATCTCACCCTTATAAACGCTCTTCCTTATAAAATACATTTTTGGGTATGAGAAAATAATCCTTTTTCCTAATGATGCCTAGGGAAGGCTTTAAAAGAAGCTGTAAGATTTGAAGATAAACTATGTTCTACGAGGCAAAAAAGGAAAATTAGGCCACTATAAACAGGAGGACATTTCTTACATAGTCTTACGGAAGCAAATTGTAAAATTTAATAAATAACGTATTTGAGAAAAGCAGAGATATTAAACTACAGAAAGAATAGATGGTATAAAGATAACTCAGTACATTCTCATGATAACAATGAAAGTGATAATTAACTTACATATGGTGGTTTGCAGTTTACAAAGCATTTTCACACCCATTATTTTCTTTGAGTCTTATAACAATCTTGTGAGATAGTCTTTATTATTTTCTTAATTGTATAGTTGAGAAAATTAAAGTTTAGAAAGGTTATATAACTTGTTAAGGGCCAAAATTAATGTTAAGAAAATAAAAAGTTGAGACAGGCTTAAGTAAGTTGAATAAAATCAAAACAAAAATCAAAAATTGGTCATAGAATTACAATCTTTTGTCACAAATTATTCCCTTAATATTATAAATCTTCCATTTCAGTTTTGGCCCAGTTGATCCTGATAAACATGTCTTTCCCTCCTATGTGGAAGAACAAAATCCCTTTACTTTCCCTATTAACCTCAGCTATGATGCTTCCTGTTTCTTTTCACATTTAAGTTTTTATAAAGAGCAGCTTATATGTATTCTCCCTGCTTCTCTTCTTTTCCATTCACCCCTTTGCAACTACTATTCTTAAAAATAAAATCCATATTAAAATCACCAATGACAATGTAAATGATTAGGACTCTAAAATGCAATCGGATCATTATTGTAAGTTTGATCTCATCTTCTGAAAATACTCTTCTTTAGATTATGGAATACTATCCACTCACTTATTTCCTCATTCCTTTCTGGTTACTATTTTTTGATTGTTTTCGTACATATCTCATCTTCCAACTGTCTTACAAATGCAATTCTCTAGTGTTCCATCTCCATCCTTCTCTGCTTGCTCAATAGGCTTTCACTGGGCCATCACATCTATGCTCAAGATTTAATAACCACTCACAATAAAAGGTACACTTGTTCTATATCTCTGTCTGTGATTTCTTTCTTGAGCTTTGGAACTGTATTTCGAAGTACCTAATTTACTTTCCAAATGGATACCCTGTGGAACCAAATTTCAGTATGTTCAAAATCAAACCACTCAACTTTCTCTCTAAACATGTTCAATTTTGTATTCCTTTCTTGGATTGGGTGAACCACATTGACTTATTTCTCCAAGCTGAAATACCCCATCCTTCTTCCTTAGTCCCCATAAGCAACTAGTGATTGCATTTGGCTCATTCTGCCTACAGATACCTTCTCTAATATGTGTTTACCTCTCTGTTAACAATGCCTTAACCTTCATGTAACCCTGAATATTCAACAAGCTGTCGTGGTAAAATATCCTCCTGATTGTTTTTAGTCTTCCTTTCTTCAAAGATCTTATATATTTGAATCCTTGAATCCTTTCTGATTCAAATAACAATTTCACTATCTCTGAAATTAATATCTTCAATGTCTCCCAATGTTGATATACAATCTTTTATTAATGGCACTCATGGATCCTCTTTTTGTAACTGTTGCTGATTTCTTGAGCCTTATCTTCGGTGCTTATACCAATGCCCATGTACACACACACATGTTCATACTCTAAAATGTATATATACCAACATATGCTTCAAGTTCTTCCCTAATGTACAGTTTCTCTGCTTCTCTCACTTCTATTCAATACTTTCAATTCACATTAAAATCCCATTTCCTTCTCAACTTCTACCCACATGAAGCAGAGTTAAAAGCTCTTCAAGAATTTTGCAGCTATATGAATAACATTCAAAGAATACATCTCATTCATTGCTTTATCATCATTTCCTACCATATTTGTCTCTCTGAACAGGCTGAAAGCTCCTTGATTTAAAGTCTGACAGTATTCATTTCTGTATTACCCAGAGCCAAGCATAATGCCTAAGAGTGAAAGGCATTAAATATTATTTGCTGAATAAATGACAAATGAGTAAAATTAAGTTCCTCTAGCTGGTCTACTCATTATTTCCTTTTTTTGTTTTGTGATACTTCTTACAATAATATAGAAGGTGGCAACTAAAGAATCTTCCAGTGAATAACAACCATTAAACTATAACTGAGTTAAAGATAAAGAATATAATTAATATATATATAAACCTTATTGATAATTTTTGTTATAATGTTCTATAATAATATTACTAATAAAAACAAGAGTTATTATTATATAGGTAGGGATTATTATCCTCAATTTATAGGTGAAGAAATAGAAGTTTAAAAAGATTATGGTGACTTGCCTAATGTCTGAAAGTAAATGGTAGGTTATATGTTACTCCTGTGATACTGAAAAATTAGTAGTTTTCACCAAATATTTCAGTTCTTCCCCGGCACTGGGAAGATGAGAGAAATACTCTTCTCTTAAAGAGAGATATGGCCATATGATTTGCTTAGGCCAAAGAAATGTCAGCATATCCCTACCACGGAGAAGGTCTAATAGCCAGCTCCTAATTCACAAGCTTTCTCTCTCTCTCTCTCTCTCTCTCTCTCTCTCTCTCTTTCTTTCTCTTTTTCTCTCTCTCTCTCTCTGTCCCTCTCTTTTTCTGCGCCACAGCAACTGCCAATTTTTAACATTGATGGCTGCTCCAACTGACTGGGACTTGATTGAAGACATTGTGAAATTAAACCACTTGCTGACTCAGATCAAAAATGTAATATGAGCAAGAAATAAACTTCTGTTTTGTTAAGCCACTGAGACTTTGTGAATTTTTTAACCACAGCATAAGTTGGCCCACCTTGACCAATACTCCACAGAAGTCATAACTTCAATATTAAAGTTTGTTTAATCATAAATCTAAATAAAACTGGGTTTTTTTGGCAAATCTGAAAAGCTTAAAGAAATAGATGTTTAAAATTCATTGAAAGTTATTTGTCTTTAGGGTACTAAAATAATGGGAATTTAGACATTCATAGTTATTACTTTCATTTGCAATTGATAGATTTAGGTATTGAAAGATTTAAGACATAGGGACACAGAGAAGCCACCAACAGGAAACTCAGTCTGAAGCATTACAACAAATAGGAACCAGAGACAGATGAGGCAACAGAGATTATGCAGCCAACATCCATTCCAGAAATACAATCTGGGTCACAGCCAGGAACTGCTGAGTTAATCAATGCAAATCAGAAGAAACAAGGTCAGAAATGAGAGACACACATTATCTAAAATAGAGTTGCAGATTCAAATTTCAAATCAAGTGTCAGGGCAAAGTCAAGACATTTCAGGTAAGTCAAGAGGTTTCAAATAAGTGGTATAATTGAAAAGGCCTAAAGCAAAGAAAAAAAGTCACATTCGATATTCAATTACATCAACCACCACTATCATGATCTTAATCATGACAATAACATATTGAATCCTGAGATCTTTACATACATTTTCATGTTTGCTCATCAAAGCAATCCCCTGAGGAAGCTGAAGTGTACATCATAGCACTGGACCTCAAACCCAGTTTTATCTGACACCAAATTATGTGTTCTCAGACACTATGCTAAATGGCCCCGTGCCATTTATCCTTTTTGTCTTATACAAAGAGAGTAATTATCAATAAGTGGCTTGGCCTCCCAAAATAGAGCCAATCTAACATAGGGTACTGGACAGAAGTAAAAGCTAATCTCAGCATGACAAACTGAAAAGAGGTCTAGCGTGTGATCTAAATTTGCCTAACAACGAAATGAATATACACCTGGGAGGAGGTCAAGTCCTCTCCCTCCCCTTGCTTTATCCCATCACTGTGAATCAAGCACAAAACGTGTCTCAAAGACACAATTAGATCATCATGCTACAATGCAGAGTTCCTCAAAGAGATGAGTAAAGCTCTTAAAATGGAAAAGGACTTAACCTTATTTTACTACAGTTGCTCAATGATTTACTTTCCATCCCTATTTTCTCTCCCACATTTTCGTACAAGAAGAAGGTTCCAGAGGGAGGAGGAATGAGTGTGGGCAGAATGCTGGAGGCTTCCTCTACTTCAGGCAGAGCCTCATCGAGGAGTCACACACTGCCCAGCCAGATACACCAGGGTGAGAGACCAGAAAGACACACTGGGGCCAAAGCCATAGTCAGCATCTGTGTTTCTTTGCACTACCTTGAATGCAAAAACACTTAATGGATGACTGTGGCTGACGGAGATATTAGGATCTCAGTCTTGGATTGTAGCTTTTCCTATTTTGGAAACATGATTAATAATCTATTTATTAATAAATCAATCTTCATAAGAAATATAAATGAATTATTACTGTTTTGACTTTGTTATCACTTACAGAGCCACAGCTCTATGTCAGCTAATCTGCCAGAAATGGCTTATTGTGAGGATTAAATGAGTTAATACTTGTATATTATTTACAGTAGTACATTAAAAACCCAGTATTTATTATGATGCTGATCACTGTCTCATTAAATCCTGCAACAACCTTTTGAGGTTTGATTCCACTTTTTCAGGTGAAAAAGCTGAGGCTCAGGCAGTTTATGTAACATTCCCAAGGTCATACCCCTAATCAGTAGAAGACAGGGCTGAAACTCAACACCATCAAATATTAGTTTGAATGCTCTTTCCACTATGCCATGCCACACACCTCTCTCTCCAGTGGAAGAAATTGCACACCAGGTTCAGACACAAGGCACATTGGTCTTTATTGAAAAGAACAAATTCACCATAATTTTGCAACTCTTAACAATGCCAGCTGCTATAAACAGTATGAAATTTATGAAAGTTTGGAAATGTTCCCACCATAATAACACAGTATTTTTCAAAAATAATTTACATGCTATATAACACACTTTATATATAGCAAATGAAGAGCTAATCCTAAGTGACAATACGTGGGTAGATAATGAATCATTTGGAAATCTCATGTATTTTCCATAGAAAATATTGTTATCCATGAAAAGACTTGGAGTTTCTTAACCCTTTGCTGTGTCATGGAACCACAGCAGGAAGCACGGATAGTCCAATAATGCGATAAACTCAATTCTCTACCCGGCAGGAGTGAGAGCTTTCTATCTTATAACAGTTTGGATGACTTTATATAAAAAGTGGAGGAGAAAATTATACTCCCCTCCCACATATCAGTGGAAATGCTTCCCATGGAGTGACTCAGCCTGAAACCTTAAACAGGAGCACGGTCGCAGCATGCTTCAGGCAGCCCCAGCAGGCTCCACATTAGCTGCTTTCTGCATTTGTGGGGACAACACAGAACCGCAGCTGCCAAGAGCACCGGAAGCTTTTACCTTGTGAGAAAAATCTAGTCTCATGGCAGAAAAAAAAAAAAAGAGACACAAAATCTTCATGCTTCAACATGTGGCACTTTTCTACTTGATCCTCAACAATATGTTCAAATAGCCAACAGACCACACTTCCTCCCTCTCTGTGAAGGTAATAGCTATAAACATTCATATCACTATCAATTCGCCAGGCACTGTTCTCGTTACTTATATTCATCCATTCAACTTAATACTTACAATGTTAGACGTATTTTCCAGACAAAAAATTAAAAAATCACAGATTTTTTAAGTAAGTTTCCCAATGTCAGATATCTAAAGTACGGTGGGATGAGGATTTGAACCCAAGCTGTTTGATGTGCCAGCTGCCTAACTAGCTATGCCAGTATCACCCAAATTATCCATAATTAATTTCGAGAAAAGTCTAGCAGTTAGGAGGACAGTCATAGTTCCAGGGTATATTGTGGTGATTGTGGAGAGAATCTAAAATCTGATAAGTAACCTGAGGAAATGATCTTTATGGTATTCTCTAGGTCCAACATTGAATGATTTGGTTTTGCTGGGCAAAGAGTTCCATGATCTCATTCATCTTGCCCAAGAGTTCCACAGCCCCATCCCATCCCAAAAAAGCATATAAAATATTATTTGATATATATCACATATAATCTTAGCATGTAGCAAATTTAACTTTAAATCAGTAACTTTTTTATTTATTTACTAATTTAATGTATATAAACAATTTCTTATTAAAAGGCATGAAACAGATAAAATCAGAAAAGTCAATTCAGTATACCATTTTCCTACTGAAGTATGGAGGAATGTCACTTTGCCAATATTGCATTGCAACATGAAAAATCTAATCTTTAAAAGCCCCTGATAAACTGATTACATGTACGAAACAGCATGGAGACTGTACTACTTTTATAATCTTCAGGATGGTAAGTTTGTTTCAGGTTATATCTTGTCAATGGAAATTTATTACATAAGAATACATTCTAATCATGGTATTCTTTAATTCCAAAGTATACAGGAAAATTCTTGGAGTACTAAATCTAGCACTTTCATGTTGTCTTGCTTATTTGAAAAAGAGTAGCAGGTGTAATAATCATGGGATGGGCACTATTGCTTTAAATTAATAATTAAATGTTAATTTGTCTTCTCAAACAATCCATTTCCATATGTTCTTACACTCGCTGTGTTGTTTTGTACTACCAATTCGCCAACCACTTGTTAGTCTTCGTCTCAATGTTATAATTTTTGTGTTTATTATAATTTTTATAACCATTATTTAGGCATTTCCACAAATTGATTACTAATTCAAGCATTCTTATGGTATAATTAAATGTACCTCCATATTACTTAGCCAATAAAACATAAGTAGCAGCCTATAATACCTTTAAGACTTTAGTAGAACTGTCTTTCTGCTTACCAGTTCAAATGGAATTTCTATATCTGAACAACAGTAATTATAAATGATGTTTCAGCCATCACAGCAATAATTATCTATTTTATATTAACACTTCCTGTAATACTTACAGGTATTTTTCCTGTAAGTATCCAAATACTGGAAAATAGCATTTTAATAATCAAGCCAAGTTCAGCACGACCTAAACCAAACTCAGTGTTTTCTTTACTTGAAGAATTATGTCACCATAATCCCATCCTCCAAGTCTGGAGTTAAATTTGAGATCTTTCTCTCTCTCAGTTCTCATATTTTATTGTTTCTCAAGCTCTCCTCCATTAGTGTTAATGTTACAATATCTGAATCCCCACTGTTTAACTCTTCATTCATGATCCACATTACATAGTCTATTCCAATAGCCTATTAATTGGCCTGACTCTAGTATTTTTCCATTACCGTGTACCATTTTCTCAGTTGTCAAATTAAACTTTTTAAAGTATAAAATTGTTCATGTCACTCTACCACTTATAACCCCACAATGACTCTTCATTGCCTGACTCAAGTTAAGCATTGCCTATGCTGATCCCAACTCTTTTTTACAGCCTTAATTCCACTTATTCCCTTCAATTGTGATGGGCTAAATGTGGTTCACCTCCCTTCTTCAACTATATGCTAAATTTTCCTTTTTCTCCATGTCATGTTATTTGTAACTTAATATTTACCTTAAACATATTTTTCAGGATTAATTTCAAATCCTAATTCTTCCGTGAAGACTTCCTTTCTTTTCCCATCTCCAAATGAATACCAAAACCCTATAAGAACTTTAATGCTTGCTTGTGGCACTTATAATATTCTGTCTAAATACTCTCCCTAAAGAAGATGCTCAGAAATGTTTACTTAATAATTGGATATACCACAATAGCAAAAAGCTGTGGAAATTTGAAATTATAGGTAAATCATTTTTTAATCAATTTAGAAAGTATTGAGTATAAGAATGCAGGTGAGAAACAAGAATTTGGCCATTCTGGGCTAAATTTTCTTAACATGATAAATGGATGAATTGTGCATTCGGTGGCCCTAAACGGTTTTGAGTATGGTGACCATATTTTGATGTCAAAATTTTCACCCTACCCAATATGATACTAATTGTATTTTTATTATTATCAACTGAGAAAATACACATGTAATTATAGATTTGGAACTTCCTTACAAATACTTAGCACCATTTTCACACCCTCACTCAATACTCAGATTAGGAAAGCTCTAGAATACCTTTGACACTTGCCACTTCAGATAATATTCATGAAGTGTTTATTATTGTTCCTGACTCATGATATGTATGCTATAAATATGACGGTTAATATTCACTATTATCATCACCTCTATTTCTTCACATTCCAAATCCCAATTCTGTGGTCAACCCTTTTCTCTGCTCCCCCTTCATGATATTATCCAACTCATTCTGGATATGCATCTCCTAAATGCCACATTATCCTTCTGCGTAAGTATCACTAGATGCTTCAGTTTTGACTTCTTTCACTAACACGTGCTCTTGGTTCTTTTCCTCTCTTTCGCTTCTGCATTTTACTCTCCCAGTCACTGTGACATTCCCTCCACTCTCACCATTTTTGTCACATCCTTTATGTATTACTTTCTCTCTGCTCATCATTGTCTAAACCTTCGGTGTCTCCTATTTCTTAGTTGCTTCTTTTTCTCTCTTTAATACCTTGACCCAGCTGCTGTTCATATTTATAGCTAAAACTCACTTTGTGAAATAGACATATTCTTTAAAATCTATAGTAAAAACAAATTTCTCATAAATAAAATCTTACTAAACCTATGTAAAGAAAACTCTTAATATGTAAAAATAACGTGCTGCGAAGTGAATTACGCTAGACATAAACATAATTAAGGTACAAAATGTGAAGAAAATTTTACATATAGTTTCATAAAAGTAAATTTTTTGTGCTCAGCTTTATAATATAGACTTCCAACAATTGCTTGAAATGGTCTTCAGCAGTAACACAGATATTTGCAATCATGCAAATGTATTTTGATGAGTCATAAATTTTTTCTGCGACCATTTACATCAATACATATACTAAACAAGTTGGCTTGAGGTCCTGATATCTCTTTCCTTTACAATCTCTAATTCTAATCCACAATGTATCTATGACTCTCTACTTCATCTTTTTCGAAATGATAGGTTAAGCAGAAAAACAAAAACAAAAACAAAAACAAAACTCACTTTTTCCCTTTCTCCTGATATCTCTGAATCAGAACATCTTGACTCAAGTATGACATTGCTTTTTTCATCCTTTTACTTCCTCATCACTGTCTTTGTGCTCCTGTTGTTGTTCTCCTTCTCTGTTAGAGTATTACAGGTCTCCATTCTGTCAGTGTGTCTCATCCTCTGCTTTATTTCTATTATAGTCGGAGTGTTTTCCAAGCTTTGTTTTGCATCTAACATCCTAGTTCCTTCTCTTCTAGATTTGATGCTTGATTTAATTTGCCTTTTCCTTTCTATCATGTCAGAAAGGAAGTCTCAAGTCTACTTCTTTCTAAAACTCAAAAGACACACTTGCATCTATGCCCATGATGAATAGGATCTATGATCTGTTCTTGTAAATAAATGATACTTTGTTTAGCACAAATGCCAAATAAAATCATATCATTAATACTTACACTCAGCATATTTCTGAAGCTGAGAAAATTCTGAAGGGCTGAGGTGGGCCCATTTTTCCTGGTTTGTCATGGTGGTGGTGAGAAGCTCTCTCACATACCAGGTGAGGGATTCTTCTCTCAGGTGTTGGACAGAGCTCTACGCTTCAAAGATTCCACATGGCATGTTTCATGATAAAATACCTCACACTTTCAAAATATGCAAACTGTCCACATGAAACTGCTGTGGATGTTTGGAGTTTCAATAATGTGTTAACTGCAAAAAGAAAAACACAAAGATCAAAAGATTAGCATTATTACACAAAGGAAAAAGATCGACAAGTATAAAATATTAAGGATTTTTAATTCCTAAATAATATATTTGAAAGGTATTTTAATTTGTATAATACTTAATTTTTAATTGTTTAACCATGCTTTAATGGTATTTTTATATGCATTCACTATTACCAAATCATAGACATAAACATAATTAAAAGTACAAAATGTGAAGAAAATTTTGCATATAGTTTCATAAAACTAAATTTTTTGTGCTCAGCTTTATAATATAGACTTCCAATAATTGCTCGAAATGGTCTTCAGCAGTAACACAGATATTTGCAATCATGCAAATGTATTTTGATGAGTCATAAATTTTTTCTAGCAATCATATAAAGAGAATAGTTTTAGTTTCACAAGTTTTAAAAATTCTCAAAAACATTGCCAAATTAAAGCAATTCTAAATGTCTGAAAGACTTGTGTAATGATAGTAGATGATTCTATTGTGAATCATGCTCTAAAATAAATCCCTAGGTTGTCATGAACCTACATTCACTGGCTATATCCATAAAAGCAAACAAAATGAAAAACTATCTGATTTCAACACTTTTGTCAGAGACTATACTCAATTGCTCATTAATCAGCCAGACTGTCACTGCAATCTTTATAGAAAATGAAGTATTTAGAAAAAATTACTTGGTTTATGAAGTGATTTCACTGGAAGGCTTATTTACACTATAGATGTCATTACTTAAAGTCACAGTACTTCTATGGACAAGTTTCATTTGGTCTTAGTGCCTTGCCTTTCTTCAACATCACTTTCGGTCTCATGTGTTCAGGGTACCTGGACTCAACTTTACAAGGTGGTATTTTGCTATTTAATGGGGAAAAATGATGATATTAATATGTTAACATAGGTCAAATTGTTGGGTATCTTTTCTCTCCCAGAGACAACCATGAATTTGTGGATGCAATGCAAACGAAAAGCAATAGGAATCTGCGATGGACGTTTCTGCGTCTTCCACCCAGTTTCCTCCTGCTGATTTCCTCCTTCATGCAAATGTCATTCTAACTCTCTGCCTTTCTCTAGTTACAGGCAGTTTTGGTGGAACCATAAAACAATGTGTACTGTCCTTCCCTAACTAATGGGTTATGGATGATTCAGTCACATTGGCACATTACACTCCATCTTCTGGGGCTTTAAATGTCAAGTGGAACACTTTGAGAAGGGTGAAAATAGTTGCACCTAAATGATTATAGAAATAATTGGATACCTGTTTTAGTCTGAGCCTGACTCTCCAGCTATCTCGTTATTTTCAGAAGCTTATGATATTCTTTTAATAAAGGATTAATATGCAGTATGCATATTCTGAGACATCACAATGCGATTATATGTGATTATTGTTTGTTAATTAAAATCTTTTTAAAAATAATAATAAAAAAAAAATCCAGGACTTAGTGGGCCAGAATCAATTTTTATTGCCTATAATCCTAAAATCTTAACTAATGGTAATGGTAGTTCATTTATCCATTCTTTTTTTCCCTTGTTATAAATTTCAGAATATTATGGGGGTACAAACATATTGATTACATAAATTATTTTTGTACCATTTGAATCGAAGTGTGCCCATTCCCTAGACAGTGTGCATTGTACTCATTAGGTGTGAATCTACCCATCCCCACCTCCTCCTCCCACCTGCTTGATTTCTGATGAATGTTATTTCCATATGTGCACATAAGTGTTGATCGATTTATTCCAATTTAATGGTGAGTACATGTGGTGTTTGTTTTTCCATTCTTCTGATACTTTACTTAGAAGAATGGTCTCCAGTTCAATCTAGGTTAATATAAGAGGTATTAGTTCACCATTTTATTTATGCCTGAGTAGTACTCTATGGTATACATACAGCCAAGGAAACAATAATTAGAGTAAATAGACAACCTGCGGAATGGAAGAAAATATTTGCATGCTATATATCCAATAAAGGGCTGATAACTAGAATCTATAAAGAATTCAAGCAAATCAACAAGAAAAAAAAATCAAACAACCCCATTAAAAAGTGGATAATAGACATGAACAGAAACTTTTCAAAAGTAGATAGACTAATGGCCAAGGAACATATAAAAAATGTTCAACATTTCTAATCATCAGGGAAAGGAAAATCAAAACCACAATGAGATATTGCTTAACTCTAGTCAGAATGGCTTTTACCAAAAAGTCCCAAAACAACAAATGTTGGCATGGATGTGAAGAGATAGGAACACTCATACATTGCTGGTGGGACTGCAAACTAGTACAAGCTCTGTGGAAGTAGTATGGAGATACCTCAAAGCACTAAAAGTAGAACTACCATTTGATCCGTTTATTCATTCCAATGTTGTTGAGCCCCACTGTGCTCCAGACAGCATTCTAGCCATTGGATATATAGCAAAGTTCAGAACATACGAAAGATGAAAATAATGCTAATTCCAACAGCATGTCAGCTTTATTGAGAGCATGAGTATGCAAGGCACTCTCCTAATCGTATTCAGCCTTCACATAGCAACTCTCTGAGGTAGGTGCTAATAGTCTCCCCTTT